>JADWQK010001850.1:0-63506 GCA_017933935.1 Sesamia nonagrioides
CCTTTATGTTACACGTTGTATATGTATCTATTATAAATACAGTATCGTTGAGTTATTATCCCATAACTCAAGTCTCGAACTTACTTACTTTACTCAATCTATGTGATTTGTCCGTATATATTTATTTACTTATTCCAAACAACTATTTCCAACACTAAATCCTCGTTAAAATTCCAATACCAGGCGAAGCTTCCCAACAGTAAAAAACCCTCACTGCATTAACATGCCTTGGGATCCGCACCCACGCTGTATCATCAAATCCTACCCACTTAGAACATGTTTGCACCGATAAACGAATATGTGACGTATCACTCTAAGGGATCGACTGGCCCAGTTGGAGATTCTACGTCCCCTAAATAAATATTGGAAACTATGTTTGTGGAGAACCCGAGTGTCCGACGGCTTAGCTCTGTATTTGCCTCGACTTTGTAATTGGTGATTGGCTTGGTACTGTCATTTTCTTGGCGGGGTTTCAACATGGATAACACATTATGTTTACCTGCTAACACATCTACGTTTAAAAAAAAAAATAGGTCATAGTATAATGGACCTAAGATTTTTTTTATTTATTACTAGATAGTATATATTGTCTTACAGGGTAATTGATTTTGGCAGTTAATGAATATTTTCATTGCGTTGTTATCATTGTTAAGCAGACCTATTAATTAAACCTATTAATTAGAATTAGCAATATATTTCTAAATGATTCATATTTTTTACTAAACATAGCAAGTACCGATGTTACTTTTCTAAGTTATAATAGGCTATTTGACAGTATTCAATTATTTGTGATTTTTTGCTTTAATTGCATAAAATGAGGGTTCTTTATATCATTTACAAGAGTTTTAATAAAAAAGAATAACAATTAATATATCCAAAATACAAAAATATGTTTGGCTTTTTGTTTCTCGCGCCACACATTGTGAAACGATCCGGATTGGCTAATGTCGCGATGACGTCATACGCGCATCATCGCTTGTTTTCGGCAAACTTATAAACTGTTTTTCGGGGTTTTTTTATCGATTTATTTGTACAACCCAGTACAGCACACCACTTGTAAACCATTTTATTAGATAACAACAGCAAATAATAATTACAAACAAACACCACTGAGAACTGAAAAGCGCTTGTGACGTCACTTACCAGGCGCAACGCCATATTGCTAATTATATCGTTTTCGCGGCTTATTTGAATTTTGAATTTTTATTTGCATATTTCTTACGAAATACGTATTTAAAAAATTAAAAAAAATACTTTGGGTGAACTTCTTAACCGTAACCAAGTAATTCAAGATAAAAATTATAAATCTGTCAAATAGCCTATTATGTACTTTGTAAGTATATCTTGGACACCAATGACTGATTACAAGGTGAAGGGAACCATCTTGAGAAAACCTGAACTTTTAAGTCTGAAATCGCCAACCCGCATTGAGCTAGCGAGCGTAGTGATTACGCTTAATACTTCTCTGAATGATAGAAGACCTGTGCCCAGCAGTGGGACGATAAAAAGGTTGGTGATGATAGCCCAACCTCTAAAATTGCTCCTATATCATAAATGGGTGTTGGAATAACAACCTATAGGCCATTCAAATATTTGTTTCATGCAGCAATCGAACCCGCGACATGCAGCACAGCAGCCACTCGCTAAGTCACTGCATCAATCGGGTCAAAATGAAACCACTGCTATTGATAGTCTACCTATTACGCAATTGCCGTTTAGCACCAGAAATTACCGAACCCACTAAAATAAAATCACATTGCGGTTTAAATCAAATTCCAATAATGAGCTTCAATAACTTAACGGACATGAATTCCCCCATAAAATTAAAGAACTGCTAAATTGCCAATACGTTTCTTAAACTACCCACTTTATAATATCATTTCTTCTCTTCCTCTTATGTCCCTCTACTTAGAGATAGCACCAGCGTTCAATATTAAGAGGGGACTCTAGTGCCGATGAATTTGGAAAATAGGTATTTGAAGAAACTATTGCCGTCGCGCTGCTTCCAACCTCTCCCGGTAAAGTGCGAAAGGGACACTAGCAGCTCAGGCTGATTTTGCCTACAAAAACGTTGACCAAAAGACGTTTCGTATTTCGCTGTTTTCCTGTTCAAAATACGACAAGTCGCAATAATTTTTACATCAAAATTTAGAGGAAAAGTATACCTATGCTTCTATTATTTTCTTTTTTGTCAAAAACTTATCAAGTTTGTCTAAAAGTCATCTGAACATCACGGTAAAAATAGGTTATTTTTCGCAATTTTGAAGTATCGTATTTCTTTAATTAATTAATTTTCGGAAAGAATCAAATGATTGGGGCACGTATAATCACGGTGTAGAAAAAAAGTAAACTGAAGAAAATTTTAGAAAAAAAAAATTGCTCTAAAAGCATTATCCACGAACAAAACAGCGGAATACGTTTGTATTTCTCGGTGGTAGGCCATAATATCGGCTGCCGGCAGAAGTTACCACCCACCAGACAAGTCTTGCCGCCGAGCGATTCGTTGTGTTCCGGCATGATGTCTGGTGAAGCCGTACGGAGGACGGGTCTGACCAGTTGTATTGCGATGTGTGCCGGGTACGATGCGCCAAATGTTGTTGTGTCGGGAGTTTGATCGTGGAGGGTCTCCAGATTAATTCCCTCTGGTGCAGCAACATTGCTCGTGTTGTTTTGTCTTGTGTTGGGTTTAACATTGCATCACCTCGCTCAACTGCCGTCTTCCTTCCTACTCACTAAGATTTTTAAGTGAATAGGCTTAATAAACTTGTGCGCTTTACCATCAACAATTGCATCACTGCTTACCATCAGGCGGGATTGTAGTCAAGCACTAGTTTATAATTATTAAAAAAGTATAGAGAAAGCACTGCTAGAGTTCCTCTTAAGGAGTTTCAGAGAAATTGCGAGAGTGAAGTTTTCAAAATAGGATTTGTCTTTGAAGATCTTACAAAAGTGCTGATAGTACGTTTGTCATCAGATCAAAAGAGGGTTGGAACTTTCTTCTGCTGATCTGAAGAGATGGACATATTAATAGTGATCTGGATGAATTCTTATTTGACGGTAACAACGCAACTTCTGTCCCTACCTAGTATTTTTAACCGCCTTCAAAAAGCATGAGCTTACTTAATTCGACCGTATATTATGCTTTTTTATGTTTTTTCGGGTATAACTTCGTCGTTTATAAACCGATTTTGATAATTATTTTTTTTGTTGGAAAGAAGATACTTCCAAGGTGGATAAGAACATTAGGGTTTGATTATGGAAGATCAGAGAAATTAAGGAAGAACTTTCTAAAATCGGTTAAAATTCGTAATAAAAAATAGCAAATGCACTCATTTGTGACTGATGATGGAGCTGGAGACAGGCGAGGGAATTCCCAACAGTTTACAGCATTGAAGTTTTACGAAGGACAACCATTACCCACTCGTCATGCTGATGCGGTAATAAATGAAAATCAAGAGATTGAATAAATGTAAGTTGCGTAATCGAGTCATATCTTGTAATTATCATACATTCAGTTAGATCTCTAGGCTAAGCTATCGTGAACAATACATAGTACAACGAAAAAAGAATAACTTAAATCGGACTTGTAGTTCCGGAAAAATGCGCGCACAAACATAAAAACATACACTTGAAATTTGGCTTACATACATACGGGTCGAATTTATAACCTCCTTTTTTAAGTCGGTTAAAAATATACTAAAACTGAACTATGTAGTTATATTACAGGCGCTACTGTTAATAGTTTGAAATTAGGGGGTATTAGAGGGTATTTATTTAACACACTGACTGTAGCAATCGGCTTTTACAACTCAACAGCATTCATTACGTTTATTTCGTTGTTGAGCAGACATCTTCTTCAAACAATAACAGCAATTGATTCAAAATAAAAAAAAAAACAATCAAAAGTTTAATCTGAGAATTAGCACCATTTTAACGTCAATAGTACATAAGACAGTCCTCCCAAAAAGCTCGCCTTTCGCCACTTTCTAGTGCTTTCCCTGAGAAGAAGAAGTGGCGAAACAAACACTCCAGTAGCACATCTGTCTGTTCATGTAAAAAACTCATAACTTTATACAATACTATGTAATGAACACAAAGACATTAAAATTATATAATGAATATAAGAAAATACAACAACAATGAAATTATTTACCATAATATGTCAGCTAGCCACGCCAAAGTAATACCAAATCAAAAGTAAAGATAATTAAAATGGAAATGCAATTATTAAAAAATTATTACCTAACTAAATTAATCCCAGGTACAAAGGGCGTATGACAACTCCCATATTTACGCATTGTGAAAAAAGACAATCTTGTGATCTTCTTTTTGTTCAGCCTATAGAGGTTCACTGCTGGACAAAGGCATCTCCCAAGGCCTTCATTGCACTTGGATTGGGGTTTGCCATAATCCTCACGCTTGGCAGGCGGGTTGGGGATCGCAGTAATTTGATATTCCACAGGTGAAAGCCATCTCTTTGAGGCGCGCGTGAAACACGACGCGCCGTCGACTCGGGCCTGGTCCTTACCGGGCGGCGAGCTGCCCATTGCTCACCGCCCGCAGGCCCGCGCCTACGGTGGCTGGGAGTTTGGTGTCATCTCCCGACCAGGGCGTCTCCTGCGGCGGCTAGTGGCGTGAGGGCGCTAGGATTCCCGTTGCCTCACGCGCTCCGCCTCCTCCTTTGCCAGCATCACTGCTTCGCAGAAGGAGGTGACGGCCTGCCATGCACTCTCGCTCCGGACCATGGCCTGGACCAGGGTCGGACGCGAAAGATCGCCGCCGATCGCCGCTACGAGGACACGGCGGTGCTCTACCCAAGCCGGGCAGACCTCCACCGTATGCTCCACCGTGTCCTCAGGGCAATCCACACAATGGTGACACCCTGGCGTTTCCTCCCGCCTTATACGGAACAGGAACCTCCCGAAACAACCGTGTCCGGTGAGGATCTGCGCCAGGCGGAGCCTTAGTCGCCTCTTACGACACCCACGGGAGGATATAGAATGGTACTATCCTAAGCCCGGTACCACACCGGTCTATGAACTCATATAACGTGTCAGTAAACTTATTCTGCAGAAAGAACACAAACATTGTCTTGAGTTAATCAGAGCGACCAGCTATTCTTATCATTTAAATAAGTATTATAGTTCGTAATTATTCAATATGATAGTAATAGATAGTAATTAATAGTAGTACTGTTACATAATTAGGGTGATGCCCGAACTAGGTTTATTCAAACCACCACTTTACATTTCAACGAAATTGGGTCATAACATTTGCAAATAAAACTGGTACAAAAATATCTTCTCTTCATCCTTGCCGCATTCCTCATTGCTGAGGGTCATGAAGTCCCTGTGGAAGAAGATTTTCCTTAAAAGTGCCCCTCCATTTGTATCTGTTCTTGGCGCAATGTAGTGCAATGCGAAAGATCACAAAAATAATTCAATAACAAATCTGAGAAAAAGCAAGTAAATACCTAATACTAACTTTTTATCGGTGGGAGGCCATAACATCGGCTGCCGGCGGAAGTTACCACCCACCAGACAAAGTCTTACCGCCAAGCGATTCGTCGTGTTCCGGCATGATGTCTGGTGAAGCTGTACGGAGGACGGGTCTGAGCAGTTGTGTTGCGATGTGTGGCGGGTACGATGCGCCAAATGTTGTTGTTTCGGGAATTTGGTCGTGGAGAGTCTCCAGATCAATCTCCCTCTAGCGCAGCATCGTTTGGTCGTGTTGGTCATGGGTTTAACATTGCATCACCTCGCTCAACTGCCGTCATCCTTCCTATTCCTAAGTTTTTAAGTGAATAGGCTTAATAAACTAGTGCGCTTTACACTCAACGATTGCATCACTGCTTACCATCAGGCGGGCTTGCAGTCAAGCACTAGTTTATAATTATTAAAAAAAAAAAAAAATACTAAGCTTATTTAAAGAAACAGTAAATTCTTGCATGGGAACAAATTGCCTGGACCACAGGCGTAGAGTAGCCAGCCTGTCGGTTTTCTATAGGATGCATTTTGGAGAGTGTGCGCGGGAGTTGCATGACTTATAACTTCATTCCATTATCGGCCGACCCGTCGTTCGGCGAGTATCCATCCTTCTGTTGTTGACAAGTCTTCATTTCGCCTCGTCTTTTATTCCGTGTACATCAAGCGACTGGAATAGTTCGCCAATGGCGGTGTTACCGTCTGACTACAATTTAAGTGTCTCCAAGGCTAGAGTGAATAGGCTCTTAATAAACTATAGCGCTTCACCATCAACGATTGCGTCACAGCTTACTATCAGGCGGGATTGCGGTCACGCCCTAATTTATAATTATATAAAAAAAAAATATGATCATGACATGACTAAATTAATATTTATCTTCTGTCCCTTTCTTATAGACAAAGATGTACTAAATTTAAATTTAGTTTAGTTGGAGAACAAGAGAATCAGTCCCATTATAGCTGAAACCATTTAATGTATTTCATTGTTAATGGCTCAGAAAATAGGCCAATAAAAGGAACAAGTGTAAGTCGTAATTGTTTTATGGCAACGGTTCAGATTTCAGTGGTCGTCCTGTGATAAGGTCCGTGACTTACGAGCTGGAGGTTGTAGGCTTTTGAAGCCAGGTATGCGATTTACTTTGTGTAAATAATATTCTAGAGGGATGAGGAACCGTCACAGCTCTGCGGGTCGCTAAACTTAAGTGGCAGTGGGCAGGGCATATTGCTCATAGAACCGATGGCCGATGGGGCAGTAAGGTTCTGGAGTGGCGGCCACGTACTGGAAGACGCAGCGTAGGGAGGCTCCCAACAAGGTGGACCGATGACCTGGTGAAGGTCACGGGAAGCCGATGGATGCGGACAGCACAAGACCAGTTAGTGTGGAAAGCCTTGGGGGAGGCCTTTGTCCAGCAGTGGACATCTATAGGCTGAAGAAGAAGAAGATGAGGAACAAGGAGTAAAGTTCACTCATCCTCCGTAGAAAACGGAGGATCCTAGGACCGGACGGGTGTTATGTCTGGAGGGTACTTGCCCAACAGTTAAAGTTGGGAAGTTGTATGTATGCTAATTGCACGGTAAACTCTGCTTGTGAGATGTAGAATTCGTATGACGTCAGTATGACGCGTTGTTTATTTGTGACGTTTGTAGGTACCGCTACAATATCATTACCATTGCTCTCAAAATAGTGAAAAAAACACCGTGAAGAAATCTGCTCATTCAAAACTCAAAAACTCGATGACATGTCAAAGGAGATGTTTCAGAAATATATAGAGCCTGGACCAGCACTATGTACACTAAATGTAAATATTATTGTACATCATGTTAATTAATTTTTTCATTATTTATGTTAATTTCCAATATTTTGACTTACTTTTTATGTAGATTCAATTTAACTGAGCCAAGGAGTGCAACACAACTACTGATAAATATGGTGGTCAGCAATAAGCGAAATAAAATTTTGACAGTGACATTAGATTGAAGTATCATGTATCTGAGGCTGTCGTATCTATATTTTCTCTCGTATGACTGCGAAAAAAAAAACAAAATATGAATTCCGAAAATACAATAACCGATAATAAATATAGCCCACTTCCTTTTAAAGGAGGCCTCCAATAGGTGTCCAAGCAATAGGGAAATTATAAGCTGATTATACAATCCAGATTCTATGCCACCTATAACACCGTTTAACACTCCACATCTAAATTCTTTCAACGCTTTCTAAATTCCCCAAACATTTTGGTCTCCTTCAAAAAAACATCTAAACAGACTGCAAACACAACATTTAAAAGTGGAACTCCATAATTATTTTATTTACACGTTAAAAACGGACCAAGGCCAGTGTTTATTGTGCCACAAAAAAGAAGAAAATATCATTCTCGCGACACATAATAAATAAATACAGAAGGTCAGCTTCATCTCGAATTTAATGCGACAACAAGCATAGTGATTAGGCTTTTATACTTTAACAAGAACACTACATATATAATATGTAAACGACAATTAAAATCGCAAGTTCTGAAGTAGGTTTCGACTGCTACCTTATGGCGGTAAGTTGCAAGCGGCGGGTGATTAAAATTAATATAGAAAATGCAGTTATAGGCGACTACCCGTCGCTTGGGGTTCAATATTTCCAGCTCACCGCCCGGTAAGGACCAGGCCCGAGTCGAAAGCGTGTTGTGTTTCACGCTCGCCTCAAAGAGATGTTAGCACATCGTGACGGAATCCACAAAGACCGATGTCTCCTGGATCAGGGTTGCGGGTTGGTTAAACAAGAAACCGTGGCCCTGGCCTACAGGCAAATGAAGAAACACTTGTCGGTTTTAGTCAGTAAAAGTCTGACACGCCCTTCCCCTCCACCCAGAGCGGGAGAGCTCATTTGATAAACTCTACTGCATCGGTTTACAAAATTAACTAAAGTTAATAAAAAAAAAACAAGTGATGTAGTCGAACAACTTAACTTAATACCCAGTTAATTCAACTCTTGAGCTACATTAAAATTTATTGTACTTTTAAATTTAGCAACGTTTTAAACTAAATTAAAAAGTATAACTGTAGCGTATAGTAATAACTGAAATAACTGGTATCACATTCTTCCACTTCATCATTATCAACCTTTTTATCGTCCCACTGCTGTGCACAGGTCTCCTCTCATACGGGGAAGGATTGAGCGTTTATCACCACGCCTGCTCAACGCGGATTGGCGATTTCAGACTTAAAGTTCAGGTTTCCTCAAGATGTTTTCCTTCATCTTTTAATCAGTCATTGGTGTCCAAGATATACTTAGAAAGTACATTTGGTGTCCAACTGTGTGTGTATACTTAGAAAGTACATATCACTTAGAAAAGTTACATTGCTACTTCCCTACCTGGAATCGAACCCCCACACTCATACTTGAGAGGCTGGTGTTTTAACCACTAGGCCACCACGACTGTTCCACTTAGAAAACACGTATTATTTTCCGAGACGCTAAAAGGTCACTCAGTGTGAGCATATCGATTTTTGTATGGGACTGACCTTCTGTACGATCTGTCTTGTGGTCCCGAGCTCCTGATATTCTCCTCAGTAATTAGAGAACGAGGAACATCGTAAAAATTTTAATGAGTAACTGTCCCTTACTTAATTTAGTTATCTTTACATTTGCGTTTACGTTCACAGACGTCATTTGAATGAAAGAGTTGTTATTTTAAGTGTTGATGAAGTGATCATGTTTACATTTAGAGATTGTGACCTTAGAGTTTGTTTCGGCCTATCTTTTTCGAGCAGTCATATAGGAAAAGCCGAACTAATAATTATAGTCAAAAAATTACTTGTAAAAGTGTTTGTAGAAACTTAATTACAGAAAATAGTACATATATCGAGACGCCGCCGCTGCGCAAGGCAGCACGGATTCGATCCCCTTGCAGTTCAAATATTTTTTTGCATAAATATAAATATTTGCACTGCTCTGGTCGTACCTCGGAAAGCACGTCAAGCCTTTGGTCAAGGTTGCCATACGAACATCTAATGGCAGTCATCACAGCTTGTTGGAGCCGTCAAAAAAGTCCAACAATTGATCTAACTGCAATGTTTCGATGTCGCCTTTGGAATGTGGGGTTCAGACGGCAGTCGCTTCACGGAATATATTGAAGTTTAGCCAAAATCAGCAGTTAGACTGGTAAAGCGGACCCCAGACCCAAAGCTGAAAAAGTTTTGGATGCGACTGGAATTAACGCTGAGATGATGATTAGTAAATTGTGTTTATATTAATAAATATGAAAAGACGTATACTATACTTAAACAACACAAACATAAGCTGCGTGTCACGGAGATGGATATGCTGCGGTGGATGTGTGGAATTACGCGGACGTACCGCATCAGGAACTCCCGCATCCGTGGCAGTCTTCATGTCCGTGACATAGTGGACAAACTACAGGAGGGTCGCCTACGTTGGTACGGTTACGTCTTACGAAAACCGGCATGTTACGTGGGTCACAAATGTCTTGCCATGGCGCCTCCGCCGGGCCGGAACAAGCGGTGAAGAAGAAGAAGAAGTGCTGGCTTGACGTTGTGAGAGATAACATGCGTGCCAACAATCTCACACCACAGGATGCTTAAGATCGCGCGAAATGGAGGAAATCGAGCAAGAAAGCGGACCCCGGGCTCCAACGCGACAGCCGCGGATGCAACCGGGATAAACGCTAAGATGATGATGATGATGAGAAAGACCTATACTTTTTTTTTAATAACTATAAACTAGTACTTGACTGCAATCCCGCCTGATGGTAAGTAGTGGTGCAATCATGTCATCAATGGTAAGTAGTGTGAAGTAATGGCTCTTTCAGATGCCAATGTATACATTTTTACAATGGACTTCCAGAGGTGGTTCAAGATCTGAGCCTGAATAAATTCAAATCCTTCATTAAACGTAAGTTGTGTCAGAAAGCATTTTATAGTGTGAAGGATTATATTGAGGACAAACAGGCTTGGGCTTGAGCTGCGTCCGATTTCTATACAATGATTGTTCTTTGATTTTTCCTCTTGTAGTTTTAATATGTAATTGTTTATGTTATTTATTCAAAGCCTGTATTACACACTATGTAGCCAAGCATATTGTACGTTACGGAATTGTATCGCTGACAGAGGTGTTCGGCACTTGTACAGCTGCACAGGAGCTAAACTTTTCACAGATTCGGGAACACTGTTGGAGCTGCTGAACCTTGGACAAAACTATCTTAGCATTGTGTAGATTCAAATTCTTAGTATTGTATAATTGCATGGCAAACGTGTGAGCACAATGTACGAATGTGCTGTAAGGCATTTATTTGTTGGGTTAGTCTTTTTTATTGACTTAATTGTGCTCTGGCTGTTGAGAGTATGTCATGCTCACTCAAATGTCTCGCTGATGGTGGCGTGTGTTTTGGGTCATTGGGTTCCCTTCGATATGGTTGAGCTGAATGATGCTGATCCATACGTCATGTTCGTGAACGGACGCCGTCGGAGGGAACTGGTCATCTCTTAGCTGCCACGGCGTATTTTAATTTCTGAATTGATTTTTGTATGTTTTCCATAATGGACGCTCTCAGCGTACAATATATTTCTGCATCGTTCTCACGCGGTTGATTTCAACATGAATGATGTAATCAAATATTTGTAACAATAGCTTAAAAATTTAAAAGAGTGTCCATGGAGTTTCTTGTCCGTTCTTCTCCATAGGTACCTACTCTTTGGAATGGGCGACTAGCTTCATCTTATTGACTGACCGACCTTCTGACAATTCAAAAGTGCCTGTAACTGGTTTATTTGAAATAAATGATTTGATTTGATTTGAATCGTTATGGTAAAGCGCACTAGTTTAATAAGCCTATTCACTTAAAAAAACTAAGTAATAGGAAGGATGACGGCAGTTGAGCGAGGTGATGCAATGTTAAACCCGAGACGAATACGACCAAACGAAGCTGCGCTAGAGGGAGATTGATCTGGAGACTCTCCACGACCAAACTCCCGATACAACAACATTTGGCGCATCGTACCCGCCACACATTGCAACACAACTGCTCAGACCCGTCCTCCGTACGGCTTCACCAGACATCATGCCAGAACACGACGAATCGCTTGGCGGCAAACTACTGAAATGATAATGAGGAGGTATCGAGAGATCAATTGTAACTTTTAGGATAAGATTTTTCATCAAAATCTACACTTGCCCATTGAAATTCGCCAAACGTCGCCAGCTCAGCAAGATCATGAAATTTATATCGAACCAAAACACAGATGTTTTTACTCACAAAGCTTTAAGCTGTGAATATTTTAATTTCCGGTTCGCTCGTCGCTGAGATTAAGAAGGTTGAGCTCGAAATACCTTATAAACTGCTCATCCCGCTTCGCTTCAGCGTGAATATAGGTTCCCTTGTTGTTTTGTGTGATGAATGTTTTTAAGAGACTAAGTATAATATTTTTAATATAATAATCTATTCTTACTCTGACCTACAGAGACCGCTGACTTTTTTCACTATTCATTTCATTTCCAGTCAATTCTCCTGTGTAATACGCTTCGTCTTGAAATCAGTATGGTGACCAGTCGGTTCGCATTTACGTGGATATTGCTGAGTTATTTTGCAAATAATTAGGGTAGGGTCATCTCAACACCTCACTCGCAAGTTTTAGTTTTGTATATATTATATGTACATATTATTGTAATAGTATATATATCGCTTATCTAAGTATTTGTTTAAATAGTATTATGGGTTTTTCCTTTTCCTTCTCATTGTTTTAACTAAAGCACCAGCCATCTATTCTCTTCACCACCCGTGGTTGACTGGCAGAGAATGCTTAAGGCATTAAGTCCGCCTCTATATGTTTTCTTTGTGCGAAAATATAAATACATAAATAAATAAGAGACGTGTAACTGTTTTGTACTGCTGTGTTTAAAAAATAACTATATTTTATTTTTTGTTTAGTTTAGATAGTTAACTAAAAGTAAACAAAATAAACACGTGACTTTTGTAACCGATTAAACGTTACACCAAATCTGTTGCTGCGTTTATTTCAATGAAAGGATTTACTGATGGGCGCTATTCAACTATCAGGGAGTCTGTTGGTAAGTCAAAAAGTTAAAGCCTATCATAACAGGATCGAATTTATCGGATGAAATTGCAAGTGGTCGTCAGGCAATGAAAAATAAATAAAGGTAGAACGAAAAGAGATATTTTGTCACAGCCGTATATACAACGTTATGTTTTGTATATGAAAAACGTTAAACACGTGTCCAGTATTTTTAAATAAAGAATCTACGTAAAAAATTCCAAAAAGATATCATGAAAAATCACAAAGTTATGAGCTTGTTTGTCTTACCTGCTTGTCCCAACAGAAATATGGTCAATGCAACGCTCACCCGGCACAGGGGGGCTCTGACTCACTACGCGCCTGATACTATGATCTAACGTCAACTGGGTTGTGCGCTCGGTAACCACAGTGCAACAATTTTTAAATGTATTTGGGAAAAAATATAACATGGTGTAAAAATTATTGGAATCGATTCAGTTGCTTATTCTGAACAAACTATGTTAAGGTAGGTGTTCATATAAAAGGAAAATAACGTTGTACATATATGTTACTGAGCGTACACAAATAAATAAATAAAAATAAGCATTTGTTATTGACTAGCGGCCGCCAGCGACATCGTTCGCGTGGAGTTAGTTATGCTCCGCTCCTATTGGTCGCAGCGTGATGTTATATAGCCTAAAGCCTTCCTGGATTAATGGGCTATCCAAAAAAGATTTTTTTAAATCGGACCAATAGTTCCTGAGATTAGAGCGTTCAAACGAAGATACAAACTCTTCAGCTTTATATATCAATATAGATTAGTATTAGTATAGATTTATTACTCGTATGTAAAACCAATATTTGGACGTTATTTTCAGTTAATCAAGTAAATATAGTTATTGTGTTTTATAAATACATATATGTTTACATTTTTGGCAAATACGTCGCGATTACAAAGCTCTAAGATGCTTGTAATACTGCTTTTTGGTGATAATGACCCTCGGAAAACGTGAATGGTAGCCATTTTGCAGATATTTTTTATCTTCTCCTGTAATAAAACGTTTATTGCAAATCAAATCAAATCAAATCAAATCATTTATTATTTGTAAAACATAGGTAACAAAAAAATACAGATCTTAAAGACAAAATGTACAGTGCGCTATGTTTTGTCTTTGGTGAGACATACAAATATGTAATAGTCATAGTTTTTTAAGGTTCACAAATATAAAAATTAAATAATGTCAAAAAATTAGGTCAGAAATTAGAAAAAACTTGATCGTTCAAGAACTCGTCAACCGTGTAATAACATTTGTCAATTAAAATTCTTTGTAAAGTTTTCTTGAACTCGGGTACAGGTAATTTTTTTATATGATCAGGTATTTTATTATATATTCTTGGAGCGATGCCAAAGAAACTTTTGTACATTAGAGCTGTTTTACATTTTGTGTGACACAACTGATTTAAATATTTAGCACGCATTGGAGTTTTTTTAACGTCTGATAATTTGACAAATAAGTGCAAATTAGTCTTCACAAATAATGCTGTTTCCAAAATGTACAGTGATGGCAGTGTAAGTAGTTTAAGAGATTTAAAGGCAGGTACACAACTATCGGTTACTCTAATGTTACACATTGCCCTTATACATCGCTTTTGCATTTTGAAAACCAGATCCCTATTAGTGGCCTGCCCCCAAAAAACAAGCCCATATCGTAAAAGTGAACCGACTAGTCCATGATATCCTGTTAATAAGGTTCCAACATTTACTTTTTTTGACAACTGGGATAATGCATATGCAGACTGGCTAAGTCGCTTGCATAATTCTTCTGTATGAGGCTTCCACGTAAGGTTATTGTCAATCGTAATACCCAAGAACTTGACATGCCTAACTTCTTCTATTTCATTACACCTGTATGAAATATTTACAGTAGGGTTTTCTCGCCGCTGATAAAAATGCATTACCTTTGTCTTTTTCAGGTTTATAATAAGGTGGTTATTATCAAGCCAATCAATGATGTCAGAAAGAGAATTTTTAATATCATTTTGATAATTTTGTGGGTTATCGCATTCAATTATGGCAGTACTGTCGTCTGCGAAAAGGACCATTTTTTGATGTGTGGCGCATGCAATCACAACTCTTCATTTAACAGCGACAAAACGAGGAATGTAAAGGCCATTTGTGCTCCGCCACGTCCACGGGAGTGTGATGACAGCGCCAAAGCAGTTGTTTACTATATCGCGTATCTACCACACATCCGTCAACGGGGAGTTATGTTATTTTTTTTGCAGAATCTCGTTGACAGTACCAGCGGACAAAAGGTCTTTTCTTTTTTTTGGACAGGAAATCATTAAATGATTTTTCGGTCAGCAAAAGTCTAACAACCCTCCGCTCAAAGCGTGAGCGGAGAGATGTTAGACTTTTGCTGACTGAAACCCATCTTCTTCTTCTTCTTCAGCCTATAGCGGCTAACTGAAGGCCTCCTCCAAGGCTTTCCACGACGACCGGTCTTGTGCTGTCCGCATCCATCGACTTCCCGCAACCTTCACCAGATCGTCGGTCCACCTTGTTGGGGGTCTCCCTACGCTATGAAACCCATTCGTGTTTCTGATTTTGCCTATGCTGCCACGGTATCTCGTTTAAATAACCCGCTGCCTTGGCAGGCATCGGTCATCGTGGACCCAGTCACGCCCCGCCCTCTTCCAGCCTACCTAAATGGGTTCAGGGGCGATAGACTCGGGGACGTCTGGTGCCCCCAAAAAGTCAGGACCCGAGGTGGCCGCGCGAAGTGTTCCACTCGCGCCACTTCTAGACGTTGCTGGGAGAACACGTCACTATCTACACCCCTGACCCGAGGAGGTTCGCAGTGGTGGGCCAGTCGGGAGTTGCGGACATATCCTTCGTTCCCACAACCCCTGGAATGCCTGTGAGATGATACAGCGGGGCAGTTCTTTGTCAGCAAGACTCTGATAGACCGCGCCGCACACCTCATTGCGGCAGACGTCCATGAGGATATTCTAGCCTGGATACAAATAAAGACTCAGGACTAGCAGTAGTAGTTCTCTGGGTCCGATGCCTGCCAGGGCCGCGTGCCATTAAGATTTCAGCGCATATAGCCGCCTCTGGCCGTCCCAAGTCTGGCCCCTACCGGGCGGTGAGTTACGCTCTTTTCGCCAATGGCAATCCAGGGCTTCTTCTGTAGCGAGTATGGCCGCAGGGCCAGGAGATTTCCTCTCCCTCACGCACTCCGACTCTTCTATTGAGAGCACTACTGTCGTCCCGCCTTATCCTAAACAGGGACGTCCCGTGGACAAACAGTCTTCCGTGTAAACTCAATGACCTAGTCTTCCCTTGATTTAGACCTGTTTTTTTATATATATTTCTGGTCATTTTATGGATCATGTTACGTCAAATATACGTTCTATAATTAATTTCTTTCTATATTTATAAATATAAACACAATTTACTAAGCCACCATATTTGAGGATATACGAATTTCAAAATAATGATCAGCCTTAGTAACAACTCCTATAAATAAAAAATAACTACCGGCCCTCAAAATCCTATTTAAAACAATGTTCATTCAAACCATTATACTCATAATGGAAACACAATTACTCGCATATCTTTCTATATCTACTACCGACAATTTTCGGTAACAACCCTGTTGCCATGACGACGTTAACAAGCACAAAATGTTTACACGTGGACTTAGCAAAAAACCATTCGTTTGTGTAATTAATTAACCATTCAGAGGAAAGTTTCGAGTAATAATTAGTACCTAATTCTCAGAGTCAGGACATAGAATACATAGTGAACAGAAGCTCAGCGCCGCGCGCCGTTCAACGAGCGAGAATGCTTGCACGCCTCTACAACATACATCGGGTGCAAGCGAACTTAAGGCAGCTGCCTTATTAAGACGTGTAGAAATAGTACATTACGATATTAGTGCGTAATGATGGTTATAACATGCGAGGCGGAATTTCAGCCCGAGCCGAAGGCGAGGGTGTAATTGAACCGAGCATGTTATAACCAATACGCACGTATATCGTACGACATTTTTTAACACACTTGGGAGGAAACAGAAAAAAAGATATTCAGAATACAAGTACAAAGAAAATAAAATTTGAGAAAAATGGCGCGAGGTTTATTTTCTGCCGTAGCTGCGTGAAAATGTTGGCAAAGATGCTAGAGCATGCAGTCAAGTTTTTAAATTACCGAATAAACTGTTTTTTTTTACAAATACTCATTTAAATACAAACAAATACAAATTTGTTTATTTCAAATAGGACATCACTTATTTTAAATAAACTCAATCTGTGAATGCTCACTATTGCTTTCCCGCCATTAGTATTATTATTTGCCATTTCAAATATGGAACAGCGCGCTGCTCACTGGCTAGAGCCACGCGGCGGCGATCAGTTCCATAATTATTTGAAATGACAAATAATGCTGTGATGGAATTTGTATGGACTATAACTTAACTATTTGCTTTGATAACACACGTGTTTGTTATGGCCCGCTTTACATATTTAAAACCGGTGGGATTACATCAGCTTTACGAGCAAGGGTGTTCAAAACATGAATTAAACCATTGTGAAAAAGGGAAAGCGCTTTTCAGCCTGTATGGTTCTATCTTTGTCTAACACAACTCTTCATTATGATAGTTTTAACACGTCATAGTAACTACCCAGGATTTTGTTTGAGATCACCTACACACTATCTGCATTCGTGACTTATTTAATTAAAGTTTATAGAAAAATAACTCTCACATTTACTTAGCGGCGCGTGGCTGGTTAATTTTGAATATTGTGATCTGTTTTGTATCAATTGTCCGTAAAGTACTCTACTATTTTCTAAAGTCGATTAATCGACCGGTATTCGGATAAATTATGATTTTTATTAAGAGCCGGTTACCCCATGGAGCATTTTGATTTGACATAGTGAGCGAGGATTTACGCGGGCAATATACTTTGCTCAAGCTTCGATCGAGTGTGTTGGTCATACTCAAACCCAGTGGCTCTTATCTGTTTTAATCTGAGATTATCATTGTAATCACTTGATATTAAAGTGATCTAAGTGTCTGTGCAGTTAAAATATTATGAATCGAAGATCACACTATAGTTATTGTTCAACGTTTTCTCAAAATACCGTCCCCGATGGATGGGAATCATGGGATGAGAAGACACCTCAACTATTCGGAACTTCAGCCCCGCCTTTCTGACGTTTTCCCCGTTATACATAAGGTTCAGATTCATTTTACGCTACAATGATTCTTATAAATTATTCATAACTTATCGGAATAAAGCTCATATAATTATTTTATTTTACTTAAAATAACAGAAATTTGGAATAGACTTTATGTAGTATTCCTCGATGTGTGCGTGCACCTGTCTACCTTATAACTTATTCAAGAGCGCTAGTTAGATACTCTTAAAACACTCACCATTGAAATAAGGATGATATTATTATTTTGTCAAATTTGAAATAACATCAATTTGAAATTTGTGTGTGTGTGCACCTGTGTACCTGTGTTCATTAGTTTCATTTACACAGAACCAGGCCAGCCTTCTGTATTTATCTATTCTGAGGTAGCAAAAACTAATTATTGTCATTTAAATATACGTCAAGGTTATTCTATAACACATTTTGATTAGGTATTTTGATTACAAAATACCTAACGATGACAAAATTAAATTATCTAAGTAATAATCAAGTTTAAAATCAGTATATGATTTAGATGGCAGACATTTTACTTGATTTGTTATGTTTCCACATAATAGTGGGGGAGGGAGGGGCTCGTGGCTATATAAAATCCAACCACATAAGTGAATCGAACGCTATGCTTGTTATAGTCACCCCTTTCGTTGTTACTTACCACTACGATCCGGACGAAGCGTTTCGCCTCCTCGCTACCGCGTACATCGAGGACTGGAACAATTTGCCAGCGGTGTTTCCGTCGGACTACAATTTGAGTGTCTTCAAGGCTAGAGTGAATAGGCTCTTAATAAAATGAGTGCGCTTTACCATCAACGATTGCGTCACTGCTTACCATCAGGCAGGATTGCGGTCAAGCGCTGGTTTATAATTTGTAAAAAAAAAAAAAAAACATAACATCGACTGCCGACAGAAGTTACCACCCACCAGACAAAGTCTTGCCGCCAAGCGATTCATCGTGTTCCGGCATGATGTCTGGTGAAGCCGTACGGAGGACGGGTCTCAGCAGTTGTGTAGCAATGTGTACGGTGCGCTAAATGATGTTGTGTAGGGAGTTTGGTCGTGGAGGGTCTCCAAGTCAATCTCCGTCTGGCGCAACATAGTTAGTCGTGTTATTGGGTTTAACATTGCATCCACCTCGCTCAACTGCCGTCTTCCTTCCGATTCACTCAGTTTTTTTTTGGTGAAAAGGCTCTTAATAAACTGGCGCGCTTTACTGCCAATGTTTGCATCACTCCTTACCATCAGGCGGGATCGTGCTCAAGCACTAGTTTATAATTATAAAAAAGAACTTTTCGCTAAACCAAATCGCCTATCACAGTATTCAATACGCTAAATGAGGAAAAAATGGGAGGTGTTTTAAAAATCCCCTGAAAACGATTAATCACTCTAACAATACCTCAAATTACAATTAAAATTGCGTAGAAAACGTTGATTTAGCATTCAGTTGCGTAAAATATTCAAATTCTTAAAACAGTGGCCCAGCGATAAGGTTTTAATGTCAGAAAATTGTAAAATTTCATCTTATCTTACTTTTAATGTGAAGGAAAAACAACGTTTTGGGGACCTTTGTTATAGGCAAATGAAATGCAGAAGGCTCACATTGTAAGTGGTAAACACTAATAGAAAACTACCTTTCCGCCCGCGGCTTCGCCCTCGTGGAGATCGGTTATATCGCGCATTTTAGATTTCCCTCGGGAACATCAATTTTTTTCGGGATAAAAGGTAGCCTATGTTCCTTCTCAGTATCTAAAGATTGTCTGTGCCAAATTTCATCAAAATCGGTTGAGAGGTTTAAGCGGGAAAGCGTAACAGACAGACAGACAGACAGACAGACAGACCGACAGACAGACAGAGTTACTTTCGCATTTATAATATTAGTATGGATAAGCTATTTAAAATGAATAAATAGTCTTAAATATAAATGTTAATAATGTTGTTTTTAACTAAAGCACCTACCATCAATCTGTAATCTCTTCCCCACCCGTGGTTGACCGGTAGAGAATGCCTAAGGCATTCAGTCCGCCTCTGTAGATTTCTTCGTGCTAAAGTATGAATAAATGCATAAATAAATGTTAGGGTACTTTCAGTCCAGAGCAACAGTTGTAAGTTTATAAGGTTGTTTTAAGGAATTCAGCTACATATTTAGGGTTCAATCCATTGATATAATATTAAACAGATATGATATGCTCTAACAAATTAACCAAAATAAATGTGCCGATCGGAGCAGCAGCACACACATGCATTTTTTTTTATTCTGCGTACATTTCACACGTTGGCACAGTGTGAGTGAGATGGGGCGCTATCTAAAGCATAGAGAAGAAAAAGATGGCTAGTGTTTGTCGCTTGCGCTTAAATAGAATCGACGAAAACTAAAGCGACTTGCTGGACTTACCTCCTTTTGTACGCTTCATTTTCAATGCGCTAGTGACGTATCTACCTTAGTTTAATATTATATCAATGGTTCAATCATTCAAATCAAGAAATTTTCACCTATGATATAATACGAAAGCTTCTATAACAACTTAAGCTATAATCTGATAGTTTTTTTTTGTGAACGTAAAGTGGCGTTTTTTTAGTTGCCATGTTTATAATCGCGTCTAAACTGTCTATGGAGTATCTTAATTTGACAGGATTAAATTAAAATGTTATCTTCTATCCTTTTCTTAATTAAATAGAAAGAAAAAGAGGCACATAACTTAAAATTAGTTTAGTTTGTGAACAACAGAATCGACGCCAGTGCCAGCAAACCAAAGCAGCCCCCTAATCGGCGAACACATTTTTGTCAAATGATTGCGACTAGTTGGGATCAGTTGGGATTGTGTGGACCGCTCATTGATCCGTTCGGTCCAAAAGATCCACAATGGAGGGGCCAAGTGGCTTCGCGGGGTTTAATATACCTTCCTTCGATCTGGACTGTAATTTGTAAAGAAAAAAAATGGCGTCACTGTCGCGCTGTAAACTCTTAACCTAGGAATGGGTTATGGAAATATCATGCACCTTACCTCTCTTCACGGGCTGTTCCGTCGTCTCGTAGGAGTTCGATCAGTCCACTCCGTCTTCGACGATTCTTCACCCTCGCGGTTCGGCAGAAGCTCAACACAACACACACGCGGTTATCGAGTTCCCGCTAACAGCTTCGGTTTCTTTTCTTGAAGCCACAAGACACGTCTCCAGTTGAGCGGTTGGGTACAACTTATAATCGAATGATTATATCGTTCAGCGATAAATTCACACAGTAAAACTATGTGATTGCGGGCTTTGAAACAGCGGATCGGATCACACCGAAAGAGCGGGTGAAACGCGGATAGCGCGCGGTACGGGGTGCGCACGCGCGGAGTTCCAATGGACACTAACTAGTCACAATCATCATCATCATCCCAGCGTTAATCCCAGTCGCATCCGAAGCCTTTTCAGCTTTTGAGTCTGGGGTCCGCTTTACCAGTCCAACTGCTGATATGGCTAAACTTCGACATTTTCCGTGAAGCGACTGCCGTCTGACCTCCACAACCCGAAGGCGACATCGAAGCATTGCAATTAGACCAATTGTTGGACTTTTGAGGGCTCCAACAACCCGTAACGACTGCCACTAGATGTTCGTATGGCAACCGGGACCAACGGCTTAACGTGCTTTCCGAGGCACGACCAGACCAGTGCAAATGTTCATATTCATGCATACAAATACTTGCACTGTGCGGGGATCGAACCCGCGCCACCTTGCGCAGCGGCCGCGTCCGCTACGGCTACGCCACGGAGGCTGTCAACAACTAGTCACAATCATCTGAAAAAAATGAGTTCGCCGATTAGGGGGCAGTTTTCGTTGGTAGTTAACCTTCTGTGCATTGTCTATTAGTATGAATATGCAAGAAATGGATTTACAGTCGTTATAACTAATTGAAATTATCATTAAAACTTTTTATTGTCCAGATAAAGGTGCTGTCTGTGTATAAGTACTACTTTAATGATACCTATATTTTGTTAATTACAATTCAGGTTATCATTTTTTTAACTATAAAATGTGTTTTATTTTCTTTTCAGGGACATTGCTTTTTTAATGGTTGTATTCTAGTTACAATATCTTTATAAGGCTTTCTCGATAATAAGCGGTTACCTGTGTGTATAAATGGAGTAATTTTATATTATCTATGGGACATTTAATGCGTACTGAACTATATGACGCCTATCACAAAATTTTACAATTATGAATGAGTTTGATGCTAGATGGGCCAACGGGTTCTAGGGAGGCGACCACGCATCGGAAGACGCGGCATGGGTCCCCAAGGTGGAGCCGACCTGATGAAGGTCACAAGAAACCGCTAGATGTGGGAGGCGCAGGACCGGTCGTCGTGGATCTCCTTGGGAAGGCTCACGTCCAGCAGTAGACGTCATTCGGTTGAAATGATGATGATGAATGAATCTGCAATTTTTCTCGGTGGTAGGCCACAACATCAGCCGCCGGCGTAAGTTACCACCCACCAGACAAAGTCATGCCGCCAAGCGATTCATCGTGTTCCGGCATGATGTCTGGTGAAGCCGTACGGAGGACGGGTCTGAGCAGTTGTGTTGCGATGTACGTGCCGGGTACGATGCGCGAAATGTTGTATCGGGAGTTTGGTTGTGGAGGGCCTCCAGATCAATATCCCTCTGGCGCAGCATCGTTGGTCGTGTTGTTGGGTTTAACATTGCATCACCGCGCTCAACTGCTGTCTTCCTTCCTATTTACTCAGTTCTTTTGAGTGAGTAGGCTTAATAAACTAGCGCGCTTTACCATCAACGATAGCATCACAGCTTACCATCAGGCGGGATTGCAGTCAAGCGCTAGTTAGTAATTTATATAAAAAAAAAAATTATTAATCATCAAAATACTCAAAATCATAGCATTTATTTCAGTAGCCATTTTTGGGCAGTTTTGTAATGTTAAAATTTCATAATCGGTGAGTTAATCGGAAAGTTGAAGCTTTGGCTCCAGTTTGCTATAACATTAGAGTCAGAATGATCGATCGGTACTTTCATAATGATCGATTTTGAAAAGTTTCATAATCTACTAAGAAAATAGTGTCGTAATGAGTTTCCAGTGGTCAATCACTGACACTGGATCAATCTTGGACACCAATGACTGATTAAAAGGTGCAGGAAAACATCTTGATAAAAACTGCACTTTAATCAGATCTGAAATCGCCAACCCGCATTGAGCAAGCGTGGTGAATACGGTCAATCCTTCTCTGTATGAGAGGAGACCTGTGTCCAGCATTGGGACGATAAAAAGGTTTTTTCAGTTTATATTGATAAATGTTCAAATTCTGTAGTTATTAGTTAATCAGTTTTACTAACGGAATTTATAATAATGGCAGTACGGCAAGATCATTCTATCGCCATTCTGTTACGAGACGACTGACCGATAATTGATTGATCACTATCGTTTTGGCAGATTACGAACTTTCAGCACAGTGACTATAGAATGACAATAGAATTGTGTTGAAATGACAAAATAAAAATAGCAGACTAGCGACACTGGTAAATCACTTTTAATATTTTATCATTTGTCATTATACTTGGGCCTCGTAGCAACCGAAGTTTTTTCAGCTTTGGAGTCTGGGGTCCGCTTTACCAGTCTAACTGCTGATTTTGGCTAAACTTCGACATTTTCCGTGAAGCGACTGCCGTCTGACCTCCACAACCTGAAGAGGCATCGAAGCATTGCAGTTAGACCAATTGTTGGACTTTTGAGGGCTCCAACAGCCCGTAACGACTGCCACTAGATGTTCGTATGGCAACCGGGACCAAAAGGCAACGACGTGCTTTCGAGCGACCAGACCGAGTGCAAATATTCATATTCATGCGCCTGAAATACTTGCGCAGCGGCCGCGTCCGCTACGGCTACGCCACGGAGGCTGTCAACAACTAGTCACAATCATCTGAAAAAAATGAGTTCGCCGATTAGGGGGCAGTTTTTGTTGGTAGTTAACCTTCTGTGCATTGTCTATTAGTATGAATATGCAAGAAATGGATTTACAGTCGTTATAACTAATTGAAATTATCATTAAAACTTTTTATTGTCCAGATAAAGGTGCTGTCTGTGTATAAGTACTACTTTAATGATACCTATATTTTGTTAATTACAATTCAGGTTATCATTTTTTTAACTATAAAATGTGTTTTATTTTCTTTTCAGGGACATTGCTTTTTTAATGGTTGTATTCTAGTTACAATATCTTTATAAGGCTTTCTCGATAATAAGCGGTTACCTGTGTGTATAAATGGAGTAATTTTATATTATCTATGGGACATTTAATGCGTACTGAACTATATGACGCCTATCACAAAATTTTACAATTATGAATGAGTTTGATGCTAGATGGGCCAACGGGTTCTAGGGAGGCGACCACGCATCGGAAGACGCGGCATGGGTCCCCAAGGTGGAGCCGACCTGATGAAGGTCACAAGAAACCGCTAGATGTGGGAGGCGCAGGACCGGTCGTCGTGGATCTCCTTGGGAAGGCTCACGTCCAGCAGTAGACGTCATTCGGTTGAAATGATGATGATGAATGAATCTGCAATTTTTTCTCGGTGGTAGGCCACAACATCAGCCGCCGGCGTAAGTTACCACCCACCAGACAAAGTCATGCCGCCAAGCGATTCATCGTGTTCCGGCATGATGTCTGGTGAAGCCGTACGGAGGACGGGTCTGAGCAGTTGTGTTGCGATGTACGTGCCGGGTACGATGCGCGAAATGTTGTATCGGGAGTTTGGTTGTGGAGGGCCTCCAGATCAATATCCCTCTGGCGCAGCATCGTTGGTCGTGTTGTTGGGTTTAACATTGCATCACCGCGCTCAACTGCTGTCTTCCTTCCTATTTACTCAGTTCTTTTGAGTGAGTAGGCTTAATAAACTAGCGCGCTTTACCATCAACGATAGCATCACAGCTTACCATCAGGCGGGATTGCAGTCAAGCGCTAGTTAGTAATTTATATAAAAAAAAAAATTATTAATCATCAAAATACTCAAAATCATAGCATTTATTTCAGTAGCCATTTTTGGGCAGTTTTGTAATGTTAAAATTTCATAATCGGTGAGTTAATCGGAAAGTTGAAGCTTTGGCTCCAGTTTGCTATAACATTAGAGTCAGAATGATCGATCGGTACTTTCATAATGATCGATTTTGAAAAGTTTCATAATCTACTAAGAAAATAGTGTCGTAATGAGTTTCCAGTGGTCAATCACTGACACTGGATCAATCTTGGACACCAATGACTGATTAAAAGGTGCAGGAAAACATCTTGATAAAAACTGCACTTTAATCAGATCTGAAATCGCCAACCCGCATTGAGCAAGCGTGGTGAATACGGTCAATCCTTCTCTGTATGAGAGGAGACCTGTGTCCAGCATTGGGACGATAAAAAGGTTTTTTCAGTTTATATTGATAAATGTTCAAATTCTGTAGTTATTAGTTAATCAGTTTTACTAACGGAATTTATAATAATGGCAGTACGGCAAGATCATTCTATCGCCATTCTGTTACGAGACGACTGACCGATAATTGATTGATCACTATCGTTTTGGCAGATTACGAACTTTCAGCACAGTGACTATAGAATGACAATAGAATCGTGTTGGAATGACAAAATAAAAATAGCAGACTAGCGACACTGGTAAATCACTTTTAATATTTTATCATTTGTCATTATACTTGGGCCTCCTAGCAACCGAAGCTTTTTCAGCTTTGGAGTCTGGGGTCCGTTTTACCAGTCTAACTGCTGATTTTGGCTAAACTTAGATATTTTCCGTGAAGGAACTGCCGTCTGACCTCCACAACATGAAGGCGATATCGAAGCATTGTAGTTAGATCAATTGTTGGACTTTTGAGGGCTCCAACAACCCGTAACGACTGTTTGTAGATGTTCGTATGGCAACAGGTACTAACAGTTAACGTGCTTTCCGAGGCACGACCATCTCAGTGCAAATGTTCATATTCATGTATACAAATATTTGCACTGCGTGATATCGAACCCGCGCCACCTTGCGCAGCGGACGCATAAATATCATAGGTATATTTTACTTAAACTTTTACATAGGGACCTTCCCTAGGTAAAAGTTTATGTAGGTATCTGCAATAACTTTCTCTGTTTTTTTTTTGTTTTATTATAGAAGTAGGTACGGTCTTAAGTTACAAAGGATTGCCAAAATTTAAAGGCACAAACATTACCAAAAGGTGGGCCTTTAACTTTGATCCATTATTAAATGGTCCAATGTCGTTTACTTATCGATTAGTTTTTAGAGACGTTGATAGATCGCCCCGGGCAGGCAGGCATACTTCTTCCACCGTTTAAACCTATTCTGAGCGGTTGAAGCTATGAGCGAATTGGTCAATTCATGTTTTGCAAAAGGGAACGCTGTTCCTTCTTCAATATGTGGCCAGTTTTTAAGACGAGAACTATGGTCAGATACTCAATCAATCAATCAGCTCAGGCTTTATGTAACTGTCTAATGCAGAAAATAGGCTGCTTTTAAGCTGCGCCACAATATCTTGACCTCCGTCTGCCATGTCTAGTCTATCTAAGCCGTTTTCTTTTACTTAAAGTCTTTTGTCAGGTCAAAAATTACCAATATTAATTTGTGTGATTGGCCAGAATAGACTATACATGGATTGATATGAAATTTGGCACACCGGTGGTTTATAACCAAAGTTAGAGAGAGAGTAGCGAAAGTAACTCGGTCTGTCTGTCTGTCTGTTACGCATTCCCGCTTAAACCTCTTAACCGATTTTGATGAAATTTGGCACAATCTTTAGACCCTGAGAAATGAAATAGGCTACCTTTTCTATACTAATATATAAAGCTGAAGAGTTTGTTTGTTTGTTTGTGCGCGCTTATCTCAGGAACTAATGGTCCGATTTGAAAAATTCTTTTTGCGTTGGATAGCCCATTAAACCAGGAAGGCTTTAGGCTATATAACATCACGCTGTAACAAATAGCAGCGGAGCATAACTAACTTCAACTCGAACGAAGTCGCTGGCGGCCGCTAGTATTGAATAATTTTATATTCCCGAAGGAAATAAAATTTTTCAATAAAAGGGAAAAAGCGCGATATAACCGAATTCCACGCGGGCGAAGCTGCGGGCGGAAAGCTAGTATATTATACAATATGTAAAGAAAACCCTGTCCGACCCATAAGGATAATAAAGGTTAGGTAAACACTTGACCAAATATAATATAAAATTTTACATAATCATCACAGTAACAATAATAATGAATTTTGAAATAATCTTTTTTCCCGGGTATTAATTCCAATTTCCCCGAAATTTAGTAATTTTTAAAAAACTGACAACACCATTTGTGACGGAGCGAATAGCGATGCGACCACGTGCCGCATGGCCCCGCCCCCCTTCACCCGCGCATGTATGCGCGGGTGAAGGGGGGCGGGGCTATCGGGTTGCCTCACCGCACATGCATTAAGTTACCTCGCTTTTTCGAAATAATATTTATTTTTTTTGGAGGATTTTTTTTTAAGTTTAGCCCGGCTTTGTAGGCATTATTAGAATCAGTTATCGATACCTAACAATACCTTCACGGATCGGACAGGGTTTTTTTTACATATTGTATATACAGGGTGTATCTGACATCGTAACGCAAACTTCGTGAAAAGGCTAAACCGCATGCCACTAATAAAATTATGATAGTCATTTATGTCGTTAATGAACGATTACAGAATTCATAGTGTTTAAAAAAGTGTCGGCTCGGCCTTTGAACGTTGCAAGCGTGCCGCCGTGCGGGGTTGTAGGTATGACGTTGATCCCTGATGTGAACTCTGTTAAATCAGCTGATAAGATAGTTTTTCGACTTTTGTTTTCATTGCGCTTTTTTGTGTAATTAGCGAATTAATTAATTTTTAATTTAAAATCTTATTGGGTTATAAAAGTATAGCAATTATGAACGGTCTAAAGTGAAAAAAAAACTACGTATATTTTTTAAATCATGAAAAAGCCAACGAAGAATTCCACCATTGGGGGTTCAGAATCATGTACTAGATCCATGGTACTCGTTTGTGCGTCGATGTCAGATACACCCTTTATATTAATATATTATTCGAAAGTTGATTATAGCGGATTAATATATTAATACCCTCGTGCGTCAGATTGAGACTGAGATCTGACTCTGAACGTTCTTATAATTGCTCGTCTGACCTCAGTCTCAATGTGTCAAAAATCCCTTTAATTTCCCATATAATATAATATAATATACATTTAACACATAATTGATTGCGTTTCGCGCCCAGCGGGGACGCGTCTCTAAGCTGTCTAGCTAGAAACAGACCACGAGATAAAACTATTGAAATGTTAGGTACTCACGGGATGCTGTGAACCAGTGGATATCACCGCAGATACCACCACACCATGCCACAAACAGTCCTAAGTATTTTACAATATAATTGTATTTGAGTTTTAGCGCGGGGATTATTGATGCCGGCCGGCTGTCGCTTTTGTTTGAAGTTGTGTTTTTTTTGTTGCACGATAGGTGGCGCCTGCGGTGTGTAGGTTTGGCGGCGATTGGTGTTGTCAAATTATGGAGGAAAGGGATGGGACTAGGGAAAGTATCTCAAAGCCTGTTGAATAATATGTAATATATATTGATACTAGCTGTTGCTCGCGACTCCGTCCACGTGTTGATATAAAATAAGCGCCTGTTAAAATATTGCGAGCAATATGCACATTCGTGTTTTCCCCCGTTTTCGCAATATTTTTTGACACTGCTCTGCTCCTATTAGTTATAGCGGGATGTTATATAGCCTATGTCCTTTCTCAGGCTCTAGATTATCTGTGTACCAAATTTCCTTACAATCGGTTTAGTAGTTTTGGCGTGAAAATCAGACAGACTGACAGAGATACTTTAGCATTTATAATATTAGTATGGATAAAATCTTTGTCATTTTTGACTAGATTTTGACCGTTTTTACTATGGTGAATTCATACATATCGCTTTCGCCTGTGACCAAACCACCATTACCTACTTTCATTTACTTATTAAGTGTAAATATAGAGCTGAAACTTTTCTATTACTGCCGTTTGAGATTGGCCAGATATTTCGGCGTACAGGTCTTCAATCAACATTCTTTTTTCCTGGATTGCAGGAAAAATATTTTTATGTACAGGGTGACTTGTAACTTTATGTAGGTAAAGGTAATGTTTCAGGGGTGAATATTGTTTTTTTTTTTAACTAAAGATATACTATACACCCCTTAGGTTTATACTTTATATTAGTCTGGCATAGTTTTTTTTATCACAAAGAGTAAAAGAATTTGTTGTGAGTGACTTGTCCAGGAATATCATCAACGAAATTTAACACAATCATAAATACATATATATTATACAGTATGTTAAATAACAGAGGGCGTTCCCTTAAACTCGTTAATATATATCATTAATAGATTAAAATAAAAATATCAGCATAGAAAAATAAGCATAAAAAAATCCGAATAAAAAAAATTCTAATTGGAAATAAATTTGAAACCTCCTGTTTTAAATCAAAATAGTAGTCGGCATGTATAAATAAATTGCGACGTTGCCGTCTTTCATGTTCGCGTGTACAGTGTGTTTCTTTTACATGTCAATTTAAAATTTTTATTGAATATTTTGTTATTGGAAAAAAATTTAAAACGAAGAAGATTAAATTAAGTAGTATTAAAAATATTTGAAAATAGAAACGGCACGCACCTTATTTGCGTAATACAAACTTTTTGAAGCATGTTGCTAATGCAATGCATCATTTGTTCGAAAACTGTTTGTGATCAACAACGTAAAAAAGGCAATAAATGTTGTTGAACGGTCCCATTGAAACTTTTAGCTAGTTAGCTTTACTGTAGGTACTACGTGTTTTCCATTCTGGTTCTTGAAATTCTTTGAAACAAAGCCATTCCAATACTGGTTATAAGCGAAAACTAAGAGGCGATATACAACCTTTTTTTCTTTTCCCTTTTGTTAACACAATCACGTTTTCAAGAGAAAAACACGCACAATAAGACACCCTGTACATAATGTCGCTTACTATTTCATATACTCGTACATTCAGACAAATTGTTCTTCATATTGGGCGAAAGTGTTTTCGTATTTTCTGATATTTCCTGTGTGAATGCTGCGTAGGTATAGAATTGATTGATTTTCTCTAACAAATGGATCTAGATTCATTTTTGAATATTATTATTATTAATCTATTTATTTCGAGAAACCAGACTCATAGTGTTAGTTAATATGTGGAGAGATTTTGCGGAACCCTGTGGTCCAGCAAAAGAAACAAATTGGAGCTAACCTTTGTAAAATATAGAAGAAGTGAGGGCTTGACATTATCGGGCGGTGAGAAGTGGGCAGCTCGCCGCCCGGAAAGGACGTCGACGGCGCGTTGTGTTTCACGCGCGCCTCAAAGAGATGTCAGCACATCGTGACGGGTCCATTGCCTTCTGAGTCCGGGTTGAGGGTTGTTTAAAAAAGAAACCGTGGCCCTGGCGCATAGTCAAGTGAAGAATCACGGGTTGGTTTTAGCCAGTAAAAGTCTGACACGTCCTTCCGCTCCGCCCAGAGCGAGAAAGGTCATTTAATGATTTCCCATCCCAAACAAAAAAAGGGCGTAACATAATTGACAACTCGTTACAAACTCACTTCACCTAAGTTTTCATGGTTATATTTCCAAAAAGTATTGTCGTGTTACGACAAGAAAACTAATTAAAAAAAGAGAAATTAAAAACAGAAACGAGGATGAGTGAGGTGACAGTAGGCCAGCAGGAGCAGCGGAGGAGCGGCCCCTGCGACAGAGGGCCGACAACAGCAGCGGAAGAGCGGCCCCGGCGGCGGACAGCCGGCAACAGCAGCGGAGGAGCGGCCCCAGCGGCCGAGAGGGCCGGCAGCAGCAGCGGAGGAGCGGCCCCGGCGGCGGAGGGCCGACAACAGCAGCGGAGAAGCGGACCCGGCGGCCGAAGGCCGGCAGCAGCAGCGGAGGAGCAGCCCCGGCGGCCGAGAGGGCCGGCAGCAGCAGCGGAGGAGCGGCCCCGGCAGCGGAGGGCCGGAAACAGCAGCGGAGGAGCGGCCCCGGCGGCGGAGGGCCGGCAACAGCAGCGGAGGAGCGGCCCCGGCGGCCGAGGGCCGGCAATAGCAGCGGAGGAGCGGCTCCGGCAGTAAGAGCGGTTCCGGCGGCAAAGCGCCGGTAGCAGGGGCGGTGCTGGCGGTAGCAGCGTCACCGGCAGTAGGAGCGACGCCTTCAGAGGCGGCAACAGGCAGCAAAAACAGTGCCTGGTAGTAGAGCCTGCACCGCTATCAAAAGGCGGCACCAGTCAGCAGAAACAGCCGCAGCACCAGACAGCAAAAACAGCGGCAGTACCCCTGAAAGGTCTCTGGAGGCAGCGTTTTCCAAAGACTCAATATTATAAGCTGCTTACTTCAAAGCCAGAGCTCAACTGACCACTGCTCTGCGATGATTTCAAAAGAAACCTCGGAGAACGGTTGCAAGTCGAAATTTAAATATTCAAAAATATAGACGAGGGAACGATAAATAATTTTACATTAAAGAGTTCGGAACACAATTACAAAAAAAAAAATAAGGTTATGATAACGTAACAATGTATCAAAGTGCACTGCTTTCTGTGTCTGAGAATTGCTCTATGTTCAAACATTTTGACTACTAAAACAGCAGACAAATCGCTACGTAAGTAAATACTGATTACTTAAATGAATCCTCGTAAATCCATGCAACATGATTTGGTTTGTTATAAAGCCACTACAGCATTGTATTGGCTTATATAACAATCAAATAAATAACATAGGCTACCTCGTCCACTTTTGCAGTTTAGTTATGATTGTAGGCTACAAATTTGTAGCCTTGTATGTAAGTATAACTATAAACCATTTATACATTGTTACATTATCATAACCCTCAAAAATTGTACGGATCTTTAACATCCCTCAACCGCTGGATGGGAGAGGCGCAGGACCGGTCGTCGTGGAGAACCTTGGGGGAGGCCTATATCCAGCAGTAGTCTTTCGGCTGAAATTATGATGACGATGACGAACCACATTTTTTTCCGTTTCGTGGTAAAGGCAAAGGCAGAGCCATGCAGCCAATCAAAAATTACAAATTAGGATGTAAAAATTCCCAAGCTCCTCTGCTTTTTAAATACACATTTGCAATGTGAAATTGCTAACGATGATTAGGCGAACCATTTAAGTCCTATATTAACCTTGTATATGACATTTCATAGCCTGGTCATAGTTCGCCATCCTCCTTTAAATATTTGAAAAATTATAAGCAATATAAAATATCTTAAAGGAGTTCTTATTTTTTTTTTTTTTTTGTTCCACAGAACCAGCGCTTGACTGCAATCCTGCCTGATGGTAAGCAGTGACGCAATCGTTGATGGTAAAGCGCACTAGTTTATTAAGAGCCTATTCACTCTAGCCTTGAAGACACTCAAATTGTAGTCCGACGGAAACACCGCCGCTGGCAAACTATTCCAGTCCCTCGATGTACGCGGGATAAAGGAGGAGGCGAAACGCTTCGTCCGGATCGTAGTGGTGTTAACAACGTAAGGGTGGAAACCAGCCGTACGACGGGTCGTCCGCTGGTGGAACGGAGATGGGGGAATTAAATCATGCAATTCCATCGCACACTCCCCGAAATGCATCCTATAGAACACCGAAAGGTTGGCTACTCTACGCCTGTGCTCTAGGCTTTGGAGACCGACTCGAGTTAGATCAGGGTCACCAATCAGCCTCTTTGCACGTCTCTCCACTGAATCCAAAGCGGCCTGGTGACACTTGGCAGCACCAGCCCAAATGTGGCTGCAGTACTCCACACACGAACGGACCTGTGCTTTGTATAACATTAGAAGCTGCCCAGGTGTGAAGTACTGCCGGACCTTTGCGATAACGCCAAGTTTCTTGGCAGCCACCTTAGCCTTGGACTCAATGAACTGCCCAAAGTTAAGGTCCGAGGAAATCTCAACTCCCAAAAGCTGAAGGCGGTCGGAACACTCCAAGGACACATTCCGAAAAGTAGGAGCCAAGGTGAACGGGCTCCTTTTGGCGGTGAAAAAGACACGCCTGTGTTTTGGCGGCATTGAATGCTACAAGATTGGCATTGCCCCATTCGGAGACTGCCTGCAGTGCAACACTCGTTCGCTCAACCATGGCCTCTTTTTCGGACCGGATTGATTCCCTACTAGCCCAAGCATCCGGCAGGTATCTCTCTACAACTGTGCTGTCATCTGCATACCCATAGATACCGGGCATCAGCAGATCGTTAATATGCAGCAGGAACAGAGTTGCAGAGAGAACAGACCCCTGAGGAACACCGGCATTAGTTGACATGGGCTCAGAAGAGCATCCATCGACAACAACTCGGAGGGACCGTTCAGTCAGGAAGTCTTTTACCCAGCCAGTCAGGCTAGGGGAAATGCCGTACGCTGGAAGCTTACTCAAAAGGCCAGCGTGCCAAACCCGGTCGAAGGCCTTCGAGACATCAAGGGAGACAGCAATCGCTTCCCCATTCCTCTCGAGGGCCTCGCCCCACAAGTGAGTGGCATACACTAGTAGGTCCCCAGTTGACCGATTTCGGCGAAACCCGTACTGTCGGTCACTGAGGAGATCGTTACCTTCCAGGTATGCCAAGAGGCGCGAGTTCAATACGCGCTCCATAATTTTGCAAAGTATGGAGGTGATCGAAATCGGCCGATAGTTGGCAGGATCGGCACGACTACCCTTCTTGGGCACGGGCTGCACGTTAGCAAGCTTCCAGGACTTGGGCACTATACCAGTCCTAAATGAGAGGCGATACAAGCGCGTCAATACAGGAGACAACTCGGGCGCACAAGCTTTAAGAACAATCGCTGGTATACCATCCGGACCACTAGCCTTATCCACGTCCAGACGACACAGTACTCTCAGAACCTCCTTGTTCCTAATGCGAACCTCAGGCATTGAAGCTCCGCAATGAGGTAAATTAGGTGGAGTAGCACTGCCAGTATCAAGACGCGAATTATTGGCAAAGAGAGAAGCAAAGAGACCTGCTTTCTCTCTCGCCGTATGAGCCAGTGTTCCATCAGGCCTAACCAGCGGAGGCAGTGAGGGCCGACAGAAGTTCGCCTCAACCGATTTGGCAAGGGACCAAAAAGATCTGCTACCGGATGGCTGCGCAGATAACTTGTTGCCAATATGGGTAATGCGGTCGAAGCGAGCCTTCTTGAGCGCCTTCTTGTAGGACTTGGCAGCACGGTTAAAGGCTCTCTTCTTTGAGCTTAGATCCGGAGCTCCGCGGTCACGAGCGTCAACCCAGGCGAGAAATGCCGTGTGCTTACGCTGTTCAGCTTGGACACAATCGGCATTGAACCATGGGCGAGCCGAGCCACCGACGGGCACGTCATTGAATGGGATAAAATACTCCATAGCTTGACGCACCACATCGGTTATAGCGTCCGCACAGCCCGACGGATTGTCAGAAGAGAAGCAGACCTGCTGCCAAGGATAAGACGCAAAGAAGTGGCGCATCTCATCCCAATCCGCTGACCTGTATCGCCACAATCGCCGTACACCACGAGAGTCGTGATCTGGTGGGGAGAAGGACGACACAGACTTCACCAGACAGTGGTCTGAAGTTCCCAACGGTGAGGAAACTGTTACAACACATCTGTCCGGATCAGTGGTCAGCAGAAGGTCCAAACAGTTGGCAGTGTGGCCAACTACATCAGGCACCCTAGTCGCTTGCTCTACCAGCTGGGAAAGGCCCATAGAAAGCGCGAAGTTTAGCGCTTCTCTCCCAGCGTGGTCGGTCCTCTGGTATGGGAAGAACCAGTCCTGGTGGCAGGCGTTGTAGTCCCCCAGAGCGACGAACTGAGCGTCAGGGTGCCGATGTAGCGCATTGTCAGCAGCCTCACTGAGGTGGTCGAATAACCGAGTTGTCTCCTGATCACCGCTGTGCGATCGGTAGACACAGGTGTAGACAATCTTGTCCACACCAGTGTCAACCAACAGCCATAAGGACGAAAAATGAGGGTCTTCGAGGTGACGGAGACGCCGGCAACAGATGTCATTGCGAACATACACACAGACCCCGGCTCGCTGCAGGAAATGATGCTCCAAAGAGTATCCCGGGTAGCCGAGGTATGCCGCATCAGGCGGACATCTGATCTGGGTCTCCGTCAAGAAAAGTAGATGTGGCTTTTCAGTCTCAAGGTGGAAATGTACTGCAATGAGATTGGAGTGCAGACCTCTAATATTTGCGAGGTGCACTTTAAATGAGAGGACGTGCGCCCGCTGTGCACACCTACTTTTCTTTATTGAACTTTTCATTTAAAAAAAAAATTGAGTGAATAGGAAGGAAGACGGCAGTTGAGTGAGGTGATGCAACGTTAAACCCCACAATGCGACCAACGATGCCGGGCCAGAGGGAGATTGATCTGGAGACTGCGGGGACGCCCGAACCCCCCCAGGGATCGCCATCGGGTCCTCTCGTCCGGTCGCCAACCGGCACGATGGGGCCACCCTGGGATTTTTCGCAGTTGGCGGGGCAGCCTTTCGTATGTGGCTGGCACACTACTTGGGCCCCCAACTACCTGCGGTCGGCCAGCGGAGCACCGTGCTTCGGATCCCGCTACCCTCCAGGACCAACCTCCCGACACAACAACATTTGGCGCATCGCACCCGGTTCACATCGCAACACAACTGCTCAGACCCATCCTCCGTACGGCTTCACCAGACATCATGCCGGAACACGACGAATCGCTTGGCGGCACGACTTTGTCTGGTGGGTGGTAACTTACGCCGGCGGCTGATGTTGAGACCTACCACCTAGTTCGGATAACCAATCCGCTAGAAAAATAGCAGGCCAAATTTTGACGAAAAGGTTGTCATAGAGACATCATCAACAATGTTGTCAAAAAATGTCAAAATAATGAAAATGTTCTGTAACAATGTGAATATACAACATAAGTGATATTAAATTAAAAAGTGCTGTGTTTGATAGGAAAAAGTAGTACAGTCCTGCATCGGCACGGCTTCCTACGCTAAGGGGTCGCTAAGTCACCAAAACTTAGGCATAAAGTTGAGGACTGTGTCTGTGAACTGAAAAATGAGCCCTTGTGTAGTGGAATATGATCAAAACAGAAACTCATAGTAATAGAATGCATATTATGGCCCGTGGAAATTAATGATACATACATATCTATGTATGAGTATAAATAATAAGTGTGAGTATATATCAATATGTACATAACATTACAGTATCATATGGTTTAAAAACCTCGTTTTTAGGTCGGTTTTATCTTAGAATAAAGAGGGGAAGTAGGTTGTCTCCGACCCAATCCGCGATTTAATTGCCTACTGTCTTAGGGTTGACGACTGTCTGGTCGTGCCTCGGAAAGCACGTTAAGCCGTTCGTCCCGGTTGCCAAACGAACATCTAGTAGTCGCGGCTAGCACCGGACGAGGTTCGCGCGTCACGTGTTCTTGTTAAAAAAATGCATGGGTCGTCACGAGGATTGCGAACAACTTAAATCGTATTTCAATGCTAATCAGCAAGTTTGCAATTTAAGTGCAGAATCTAGGTATCTTCACTACAAAAATTATTCTAGAAACCAAATTTTATTAGTGGTTCCACCTGACGACTTTGTAGAAAATATTATTAAGAGGATGGAGCAGATGTTCCAAAAAGCATTTAAAAATGATCACATAAACTGCAAAGTTGGTATGTCTATTTATGAACAAATAAAAGATTTATATTTTTCAAATTATATTTCTAAAAGTTATTTACAAGGATACGGATATATTACACATTAAAGTTTAATAACAACGCGTTTCGTAATAGTCGAAACCGAAGAAAGTAGGTATTTTTCTGTAGCTAATTTGTAATTTTGTATTAAATGTGTGATTCAATAGATATTATGTTTGTATTATTTATATTTGTATTAATTAAAAATAAAAATAAATATGGTTCTTTATGTGTACAAAACTAAAAATAAAAATTACAAAAAAAAAAAACTGACTAGTATATGTAAACTAAATACTAAGCAAATAATTTAAACATAAGCTCTTAGTGTATAAATATTTGTTAGCGGTTTGGGCGACAACCGTAACCGACGAAGCGCGGACAGTCGTCAACCCTAAGACAGTAGGCAATTAAATCGCGGATTTGGTCGGAGATAACCTACTTCCCCTCTTTATTCTATGGCACTGATAGCATTCTAAGGTCCGTATTACAGAAGGTCACTCAAACTCAAGCTCTACTTAAGTCTCGTTTCAAGCCATTTGATTGGTTGAAACTAGTTTTAAGTAATGCTTAAGCAGAGATCAATGCTTGAGTTTCCTTCTGGAATACGGACCTTAGGTCCGTATTACAGAACGTCACTAGTTTCAACCAATCACAAGGCTTGAAACGAGACTTAAGTAGAGCTTAAGTTTTGAGTGACGTTCTGTAATACGCACCTTATATTGTGTTTAGGTGTGCGTGCGGCGACCCATAGATACTAAGGCGCACACATACAAGGCGCGGGCGGTCCGTTTGTATGAAGATGGCTTACTCTGTCCTTCTTTATACTATGGTTTTATCTTAGTTTTTTATTCGAATCGTATTTATTTTATTTTCTGATTTCAATTTTTTATATTGTTTCAAATGTTATTTCAATCAAATATTAAACGATATTTTTTGTTATACGAAACTTCAGTATAGTTTGTTCAGAATAAGCAACTGAATCGATTCTTTTTTTTTGTAATTAAACACTAGTGCTTGACTGCAATCGTTGATGGTAAAGCGCGCAAGTTTATTAAGCCTATTCACTTAAAAATCTTAGTGAGTAGGAAGGAAGACGGCAGTTGAGCGAGGTAATGCAATGTTAAACCCAACAACACGACCAACGATGCTGCGCCAGAGGGAGATTGATTTGGAGACCCTCCACAACCAAACTCTCGACACAACAACATTTGGCGCATCGTACCCGGCACACATCGTAACACAACTGCTCAGACACGTCCTCCTTACGGCTCCTTTCGCCAGCGTGGATTTCGGTTATAAAGCGCTTTTTAGATTTACCTAGGGAATATCATTTTTTTTCTGTGATAAAAAGTATCTTATTATTTAATCCAGACTTCTAACTTTACGTCTGCAAAATTTCAAAGCATTCGATTCAGTAGTTACGGCGTGAAAATGGAACAAACAAACAAACTCACTTTCCCATCGACACTCTATACTAATATACAGTATGTTAAATAACAGAGGGCGTTCCCTTAAACTCGTTAATATATATCATTAATAGATTAAAATAAAAATATCAGCATAGAAAAATAAGCATAAAAAAATCCGAATAAAAAAAAATCTAATTGGAAATAAATTTGAAACCTCCTGTTTTAAATCAAAATAGTAGTCGTCATGTATAAATAAATTGCGACGTTGCCGTTTTTCTTGTTCGCGTGTACAGTGTCTTTTACATGTCAATTTAAAATTTTTATTGAATATTTTCTTATTGAAAAAAATTTGAAAACATTTTGTTTTCGAATGGAAATATTTTTTTTAGCATGTATGTATGCTATACTATTTCGGGTTAACGGGAACGCCCTCTGTTAGTTAACATACTGTATAAAGCTGAAGAGTTTGTTTCTGCTTGTTTGAACGCGCTAATCTCAGGAACTACTGGTCCGATTCGAAAAATTATTTTTGCGTTGGATAGCCCCTTAATCCAGGAAGGCTTTAGGCTATATAACATCACGCTGCGACCAATAGAAGCGGGTCATAACTAACTCCACGCGAACGTAAGAAGAACGCTAGACGAAGCGACGCCGCGCCGCTGCAGGTACGAGGGGGGAAGCGGCGCGTTGACCATATTTTCGTAGGGACAACCAGGTAACATAACAAGCTCATAACTTTGTGACTTTTCATGATACCCTTTTGAATTTTTGCACATAAATTCTTTACCAAAAAATACTGGACACGTGTTTCGGGTTTTGTATATACAAAAAATCATCATCATCCCAGTGTTAATCCCAGTCGCATCCGAAGCCTTTTCAGCTTTGGAGTCTGGGGTTCGCTTACCAGTCCAACTGCTGATATGGCTAAACTTCGACATTTTCCATTAAGCGACTGCCGTCTGACCTCCACAACCCGAAGGCGACATCGAAGCATTGCAGTTAGACCAATTGTTGGATTTTTGAGGGCTCCAATAACCCGTAACGACTGCCACTAGATGTTCGTATGGCAACCGGGACCAACGGCTTAACGTGCTTTCCGAGGCACGACCAGACCAGTACAAATATTCATATTCATGCATACAAATACTTGCACTGTGCGGGGATCGAACCCGCGCCACCTTGCGCAGCGGCGGCGTCCGCTACCGCTACGCCACGGAGGGTGTGTGTTTTGTATATACAAAAAATAACGCTGTTTATATGTAATAATTGCTTAATTATCTGTCATATGGATCTGGTTTTTAAAATAAATTTAATTTAATTTAAAAACCGACATTGTATAGTCACATCGACGACTGTAACTCTCAAACCCATAGCTTCATACTTTCAGCCAAAAGACGTAGACTGTTGGATAGTAACACTTTCAACTCAGCCGGTTCTGTGCTTTTCGTATCCAACAGATTCCTGTGACCTTCACAAGGTCGTCAGTTTACCTGGAGGTTGGTCTTCCAATGCTACGTCAGCGTGCGTTTGTCATTCTAGAACTACCATCTGTTCTGTGAAGGATGTGCCCACTGCTAATTGCACCAAAGCTACTAACCACCAAGTCTGAGTCAATTGGGCAAATTAAGTCATCTCATGTATTAAGTATCTCGCAAACCGGTGCATGGTTGGCGCAGTGGTTAAGCCCCCACTCCTGCGCTACGTGTCGCGGGTTCGATCCCCGCACGGAATAAATATTTGTATGACCTACAAGTAGTTGTTCCGGGTCTGACTGTTTGTATAAGTGAGTTTAAATGTTTGTACCCACGACACAGGAGAAATTTCTAGTTCGAGGCAACGTTTTATAAAAAAAAAACATTAAAAAGGCTACAAATTGAATAGTATAAAGCAGTTACCCAGTAATTATAAGCGCGTTCATTAGCTTAATTGCATTTGTGTAGTCGACCCCGTAATTGTTGTACCATTTTTGACTAAAATTTCTATTAAATGTATAAATAAAATTTTACATTAAAAAAAATAATAGGTACGGCAACCGTGCCATAGAAGTCTTGTTGTGAGTGCTAAGAAAAGTACACGTATTTCGCCTTTACCTTCGCGTGTTAAACACTAAAGCAAATGTAACTTACCATACACTAAACATAATGGACATGTCTGTGGAATAATCAAAGAAAATTGCCACTTTCTGCACGATGTCTATCGAAACAGCTAATCACAGATACGAACAGGTAACTTTTCCTTCAAGACGCTGATTTAACAGACGTTCCCGCTGGCTCTTTGAGTTAGTTGAATGTATCGAATTGTCACAAAGAAAAGTGATAAAGGAAATATGAGGTCGAATTTACAAAATCAAATTTAAATGGCATGACATGTTATTGCTCCAGTAGATAAATTATTATTGACAATTACTAGCCATATACAACTAAACTTATAGTTAAACATAAGTCTGACATTGGTACTCTATATTTCGTTATTTGGAACTGGTATTTCTCGGACAATTGAATAAAGTGGTATATACAGTTAAGGCGGTTAACTGAACCCGTAGTTTTTTGTTTCTTCTCAACCTATAGAGGTCCACTGCTGGACAAAGGCCTCCCCAAGGCTTTCCCACAATGACCGCCTTGTGCTGCCCGCATCCATTGGCTTTTTGTTTACCTTTAGTTAACAAACTAAACCGATGGAAAATAGTCAGTGAGTGATACGGACTATTCAAGAAGGGCTCCTGATTTGACTGGAAGTTGAGTTGAAAAGAATAGGCAAATGAAAACAAGAAGCTGCAGAGTGACTACTAAACTACAGCGCGCTTTACCATCAACGATTGCATCAGTGCTTACCATCAGGCGGGATTGCGGTCAAGCACTAGTTTTTCTCGGTGGTAGGACACAATATCGGCCGCCGGCATAAGTTACCACCCACCAGACAAAGTCATGCCGCCAAGCGATTCGTCGTGTTTCGGCATGATGTCTGGTGAAGCCGTACGGAGGACGGGTCTGAGCAGTTGTGTTGCGATGTGTGCCGGGTACGATGCGCCAAATGTTGTTCTGTCGGGAGTTTGGTCCTGGAGGGTAGCAGGATCCGAAGCACGGTGCTCCGCTGTAGTACTTGAGTGTTGTAGTGCGTAGTGCTTGACTGCAATCCCGCCTGATGGTAAGCAGTGATGCAATCATTGATGGTAAAGCGCATTAGTTTATTAAGCTTATTCACTTAAAAAACAAAGGAATAGGAAGGATGACGGCAGTTGAGCGAGGTGATGCAATGTTAAACCCAAGACCAACACGACCAAACGAAGCTGCGATAGAGGGAGATTGATCTGGAGACTCTCCACGACAAAACTCCCGACAAAACAACATTTGGCGCATCGTACCCGCCACACAACGCCACACAACTGCTCAGACCCGTCCTCCGTACGGCTTCACCAGACATCATGCCGGAACACGACGAATCGCTTGACGGCAAGACTTTGTCTGGTGGGTGGTAACTTCTGCCGGCAGCCGATGGCCTACCACCGAGGCAGTTAAGATAAATGGGGTTTGAACCAACGATTTATACCTCGCAACACTTGGCCGTGACGACTGGGTCACCACTGCCCTCCAGTATGTTATAAAATTAACTTAGCCGTACTGCCAAAATTTGTGCAACATGTACATATAACACTTGGCAATTTCAAATTGTGCTTTTTCCGTGAAATAAATAAAGCAACGTTGAAATACAACACTTTTCGTACACCTCATCATCATTATCATCGGTCCCTACTCGTCCACTGCTGGACATAGGCCTCCTTCATGGCATGCCAACAAGCTCGATCCTGAGCAGTTCTCCGCCAGCCACTACCAGCCACCTTTTTGATGTCGTCGCTCCATCTCGCCCAAGGGCGACCCACGCTACGTTTGCCGAGACGCGGTCTCCACTCGAGGACTCGTTTACCCCAACGGTTGTCGGTCCTGCGGCATATGTGACCAGCCCATTGCCACTTCAGCATCATCATGCATGCTATTGCTTTTCGTACACCTATGGGTTCGAATATGTTGTACGTATATACGTAGTAACATTAAATTTTAATAAAAAATAAACAAATACCTACACCTCTTTTGGATAAAGCCGAGTATACAACGTGTAACAAAAAGGGTATATACATACCAAGGGCATGGCATCTTTAGATGATATCAAACGATATCGGAAGGGTTTCAACTCAAAATAAAATACTCAAAAAATTAGTACCAAATTTTCGGTTTCGTGTGTTTCTTAAAATAAAATCATAACAAACGTGGCAGCACACTACATACGTTAATAACTACTCGTTACCCGTCGCGTTACTTGCCAAAATCCGATAAATGTCTTCAATATCTCTGTGCGACTAGTATGATAGTAGCCTATCACAGGCGGTGTTTTTCCTCATAACTTCCTAACATAAAGAGATAAAATTAAAAAACCCTTCCAATATCGTTTGATATCATGTAAAGATGACATGCCTTTGTTATGTATATACCCTTTATGTTACACGTTGTATACATATTATACATACTCTTGCTCGTGTCTGTATAGTCAGCGACAAAAGTATTCATCACCTGTGAATCAAATCAAATCAAATTAAAATTGTTTATTTCAAATTAACCAACAACAGTTGGTGCTTTTGAATAGTCAATGTCGGTCAGTCCAAGAAAAGTGAAGCTAAATTGCACATTCCAAAGTGAAGAACGTGCAAGAAACTCCATGGACACTCTTTTAAAATCATAATATGGATTACATGTCTTCCGTTACATATTTCTGTTGCTTGTGAAGGCTTTTGTGTGAACTGTTGTTTTATTATAATCAGCTATTTAAAAACAATGAATAAACATAAACAACATAAGTAAGAAAATAAACAAAACAATTTAAATTTAACTAATTTTTAATTAAAATGTTCGCATTTTGATGGTTCATCGTAAAATATTTGCCCCAGGGCAACACATTTTGCAACAATATTCATAATATGCTATCAATATTTTATTTATTGCATGTTGAATAAGTAAGTAATTTAGTTATTGTTATGGATAATTTGTTACAAACAATTTAATGTAATTATAACAGTATACTTATAACCGAATCAAAAATTAATGAACACCAATAATAATTATAAAGGTTCAACGAAATAAAGTTCACACTACGGGCACATCGCCCGTAGGACTGATGCCCGATGGGGCCGACGGGTTCTCGAGTGGCGACCGCGCACCGAAAGATGTATCGTGGTTAGGCCCCCGACAAGGTGGACCGACGACCTGGTGAAGGTCGCGGGAAACCGCTGGATGCGGGAGGCACTGGACCGGTCGTCGTGGAGATCCTTGGGAGAGGCCTATGTCCAGAAGTGGACATCTTTCGGCTGAAATGATGATGATGAAAGAAATAAATTTAGTTAAATTACCCGTAAATGTTAATTCTTTACTTTATGCATCAGTCTGGAACATACATTCAGACAAATGTACAAGAATTTTTATTTTCGGCCTCAAATACGTTCAAATAACTTGTAACATTCGATGGACAGTTTTGAATTCAATACTATTTTTTTACAAGCCCACGACTTCGTCCGCGTGGTTGACGATAACGTAGTTTGTTCCTGGCGTGATATTTAGTCTACAGTAATTGTTTTATCCGTTTAAGGTTGAATGTCATTTGCACTTCGTAAAATAAAAAGGTCATAGCTATTTTATGGCCCCGTGTGGTACCGCGCTTAGAATAAATAGTGCCAGAGTTTTTAAAATATAATCTTTTTTCCCGCGAATTAATTCCAACTTCCCCGAAATTTAGTAATTTTTAAAAAGTAACAACACCATTGACGTGTGTCGTGTCGTGAGTGACGCTATTATTATAAGCGATGCGACCACGTGCCGCGTGCCTGCCCCCCGTCGCCCGCACATAGATTGCCTACCGCACATATATTAAGTTACCTGTTATTGCGAAATAATATTTATTTTTTTAGGGGATTTATTTTTAGTTTCGCCCGGCTTTGTGGGCATTATTAGAATCAGTTATCGATACCTAACAATACCTTCACGGATCGGACAGGGTTTTCTTTACATACCTATTGTATACATATAGGTATAATCATATAAATTATGGGGTCGACTGTACAGTCAGAAGCAAAAATATGTATACATTGCCAAGGCTCCAAAAATATGTAAACATCTTCGACTTTATGACGAAGTGCTCAACTTGAAGAGCATAAAATTGTAGCCACCGGTTCACATCATAAATATGTATACGCTCATTGCTTCATTAATTTATGAACCAACGCGTGAATACATGCTTTGATGGAAGCGTGCATACATAGTATTGTTCCTTTCGTGGTGGGCATAATTTAATGAAGCAATGAGCGTATACATATTTATGATGTGAACCGGTGGCTACAATTTTATGCTCTTCAAGTTGAGCACTTCGTCTTAAAGTCGAAGAGGTTTACATATTTTTGGAGCCTTGGCAATGTATACATATTTTTGCTTCTGACTGTACCTTGTTTGTGACATCTTTGAAAATAAGAAAATACTTTTATTGATCTCAGGTTAACATAATAATCATGGAACCTAAAATAGTATCGTGTGCCTCTCGTCTGCTCGGAATAAGCCCAGTTTATCATAAATGCCAGACAAGCAGTGCCTGACGATGGATGTCAACTGAAACCCATGTTCCGCAGACGTATTATGAAATTAAATCATTTTTATAGTAATAATAATATTGATCCTATTTTAAAAAGCCAAATTTGACGACCTCCGTGGCGCAACGGTCAACACGCCTACCTGCGACGTGGAGGCCCCGGGTTCGATCCCCGGCCAGGTCATGATGGAAAACGATCTTTTCCTGATTGTCCTGGGTCTTGGATGTTTATCTATATATGTATTTATTATAAATATAGTATCGTTGAGTTAGTATCCCATAACACAAGTCTCGAACTTACTTTGGGGCTAACTCAATCTGTGTGATTTGTCCATATATATTTATTTATAAATACATTTTATCCATCTCAATTCAAGAAAGTTAGCAATTATAACGCTATGCGTTTTGGGACTAACACTAATACAGACACAAACTTTTATTCTGAACATTTGTGTCTGTGTTTGTATAATCTGGGCTCCATACAGGCGCCATCCTCTTACAAAAAAAACCCGCCACACTGTTCCCAACCCACTGCAACTCCTGAAAGCCAGAATCAACAGTGGAGACCGCCAGAAAAACGCCGAGCAATGAAGCTCGACCGAGACCCGGAGAAACGATTCAACTGTCTTGGGTCCCGCAACGAAATTAATCAGAAAAGAATAGCGGAGGAGTAAGAAAAAAGAAATTTTTTCCACTTCCCGCCATAACAAGCAGGAGACAGAACAGAACTAGGCCAATCGGCACAAAGGGACATTATTGCAACTGGGAGAAGCCCAGATTGCCAAACACCACGGAATAACATTAAAGTAAGTTAATGGGTCCTAAGTAGGTATATGCTGTTACAATTGATTCCAATAATAGGTATGGCAAAAGCGCCTGAACGCACGGAAATTAGTTCTAGTTTCTTCAAGGTCCGTATAATAAACAACTCCGGATGTAACTTGTACACTATCCAACATAATATTGCGTTCAATCTGCCAAAGAATACACTCCCACAAGATGTGATGTGCGGACTGTTCAAATTCACAGTTCGATGTAGAACATTGACACAAAGGCGAAGGAACAAGTTTAAAAGAATACAGTTTACTTTTAAAGTTTCCATGACCTGTGAGAAATTGGGCAACGCAGTGGTCAACCTCCAGCCATGTCTTAGCCAGCCGATCGCCAACGGATGGAAAGAACAGATGCCATCCTCTTACAGTTCACTTAAAAATTCCTGAATTTTATAGAAGTTTTGGTAGGCTTAACACTTAGTTTAACATTACCACGTTCCCGACCGATTTCGGCCACGGCGACCACTGCGACTCCTAGCCGATGATTTGGCGCTCATGCGCCCGAAGATGGCATATGTAGCCTATCTTGGCGGCGAAACTTCGTGCACACTGAGGGCACGTAAGCACGCCGTCGACGTAGTTGTATGTGATGGCAGCAGGTGGGCGAGCCTTTAATTGGTCGCGTTTGGCATCGAGGTCAGCTTTGCGCTGCTCCTCAAACTCGCGCACTTGTCCGTACACCATTCTGCGCCATTCTGGCCGTTTTGCTGCCAAACGCTCCCATTCAGAGGGTTCTATATTGCATCTCTTCGTATGCCGTTTTAAGACATCCGGAGGAGTTGTCCGCTATGCTTTCGCTTGCCCTCCTCCAGCTCGGAGAAGAAGATGCGCTTCGCCACCCTTTCGTCCGCTATACGTGATACGTGCCCGCACCACCGAAGCTGTCGACGCATTAAATAAGCCTCAATGCCACCACCACTTAATAGAAATATAAGCAAGCACTGGGTGTGTGCGGTGTAAGTGTATGTGAGTGTATAGTGGAAAGCATATCTGTAGATATGTTAGATATTTGGTTAAATATCTCATCGATTTTATTAGGGTGCTCTGTTCCCGATTGTTTTAGAGGGCGCCGCTATTTTTAGTAGTTGAAGTATAACTTTGAGCAATTTACCAAACGTTCGTATTGTCATTGTCAATCATGAGACCTTCGTCATTAATTATAAAACAGTAAACACGTAATGCAATATTTTTTAAGTAATTGACAGAGTGTCTTTAAAGATTCTATGTCATGAATTATTCTTAGTCGATTTTTAGCAAACATTGAAATTAGAAAACAAGCTTGGTAATAACATTCAGATCATTTCTACACGAAGATTTCATTCAAATCGGCCGTGAATTTCAATTAATAAAAAACTAATAATTAATTAAAATACCACTAATTACTACCTAATAACTATATATATAATTTATTAACTAATAATTTATTATTTATTTAATTAATAAAATAAAATCCGGTCAAGTACGAGTCGGGCTCATGCACCGAAGATTCCGTATTAACCTATATTAAATGTATTATTATCTAAAAATTTACGGTTTTCGTAATTTTCCTTTTATCTTTGCTGTAAGGCGTTGCTTCGCACCAAATTTCAAGATTCTGAGTTTACAAGTAGGTAAGCTGCCCTGTAAGTTTTGATTCCCTTGCGAGTGGCGAAAATTTGCAAAAATTGGAGGATAAGTATATCTTTTGATTGCGTTGGCACAGTTAGATGTTAGATTTTTTTCACTGGTCCAAGGGACAGTAGACCTACGTATTTGATATAGGTAAAATTCCAGCTCGACGCGTTCCTGAGAAAGAGGATCTTGAAAAACATATAAAATGACGGACGGACGTACAACATCATTTCGATCTTGTAAGGGCGCCGTTTGATCTTTTTAAGGTACGGAACTGTAAAATTGTGAAATTAATGAAAATAATAGCTTCATTGCTTCTCTTGCTGATTGTTTGTAGTTTGACGTACATATCGACGCTTGAAAGGCAATCATATCTAAGCGACAAAAATTTGTAAATTGAGATATACAATATGTAAAGAAACCCTGTCCGATCCGTGAAGGTATTGTTAGGTATCGATAACTGATTCTACTAATGCCCACAAAGACAGGCTAAACTGAAAAAAAAATCCCCCTAAAAAAATAAATATTATTTCGCAAAAAGAGGTAACTTAATACATGTGCGCTAAGCAACCCCTTCCGCGGGCGGCGGGGGGCAGGGCACGCGGCACCTGTGACGTGGTCGCGTCGCTATTCGCTTATAATGATACCGGTGTTGTCACTTTTTTTAAAATTACCAAATTTCGGGGAAATTGGAATTAATTCCCGGGAAAAAAGGATTATTTCAAAATTCATTAGTATTGTTACCATGATCATTACGTAAAATTTTATATCATATTTGGTCAAGTGATTACCTAACCTTTATTATCCTTATGGGTCGGACAGGGTTTTCTTTACATATTGTATACACCATTTGAACTGCCAGATTTTTCTGCGTCGTTTGGTGTATATAACTCAATTTACGAATTTTTGTCGCTTAGATATGATTGCCTTTCAAGCGTCGATATGTACCTAAATCGGGATGAGCAGTAGTTGAAAATGCAATGCACTGTTTTATTTCTTTGGTGATGTACTGAATCAAAATGAATATGAAATAGAAAAATCAAAAATTCAAAAAAACAGCTTAAATAAGGACAAGTTTAGTGTAGTTTCTAAGCTGCTTTTATAAGAAACGACCAATTAGAACCGTCGATGGCTGGTGGGGCAGTAGGGTTCTGGAGTGGTGGCCACGCCACGTACCGGAAGACGCAGCGTAGGGTCGCCCCCAAACAGGTAGACCGATGACCTGGTGAAGGTCGCGGGAAGCTGATGGATGCAGGCAGCACAAGACCAGTCATCGTGGAAAGCCTTGGGGGAGGCCCATGTCTAGCAGTGAACATCTATCTATGCTGAGAATTGGAACCATGCACTTACAAAGCTTCTGACGAAGCCTATGTTGGCTCATGTCAAAATAAATTTAGAAGTTTCCTAGATAAATTAACCTCATTCTTAACTATACTGTCCAGATAGACTTTCAATTTCCTACAATTTCGAGCTAAGTCCAAAACACTTCAGAACCGGACCGTGTTGAAGCGTGTACTACAAGCAACTACAACCATATAAGTTGGAACTACCTGCAATAGTCCACACACTAATACGGAAACCGACAATGTTTGTAATGTAAATAATGAAGGAAGGGATGGAAACTTGAGGGACTAGCGGCGGATTGGGTACAGGGAGGTACCTATTGAGTGGGAGTATTGAACTTTGAAGGGTTCGGGTCATACTATGTATGGATGTAAATATGCGAAGCGTGAAATCATTCTTTTTTCAAAATTGTAATAATGTTTGTTTAAACACTATACAACGGTATTTTTTGTTTATGCAAAACGTGAATATAGTTCAGAATAAGCAATTGAATCGATTCCAATCATTTTTACACCATGTTATATTTTTTTCACAAATACATTTAGAAATTATTACAGTACTAGCTTTCCGCTCGCGGCTTTGCCCGCGTGGAGTTCGGTTATATCGCGCTTTTTAGATTTCTCTCGGGAACATCAAATTCTTCCGGGATAAAAGGTAGCCTATGTTCTTTCTAAGGGTCTAAAGATTGTCGGTGCCAAATTTCATCAAAATCGGTTGAGAGGTTTAAGCGGGAAAGCGTAACAGACAGACAGAGTTACTTTCGCATTTATAATATTAGTATGGATGGTTACTGAGGGCGCTATGCCGCTTACGCGTGCGCATGCCCGCGCTCAGCGGACGCCACAGGTCAATGCACCCGGCTCGCCCGTACGGAGCGTGGACCATATTTTTGTTGGGACAACCAAGTAGGATAATAAGCTCACAACTTTGTGGTTTTTCATGATATATTTTAGAAATTTTGTACATAGATTCTTTACTTGAAAATACTGGACACGTGTTTCAGGTTTTGTATAAACATCAAATAATGTTGTATAGCTTCTGTCCGCATTTTGGTTCTCGTGGATGTCGACAGACATAACAAAATCGGAGTTTAAAGATTTTTTATTTATTCTAACACTAGCTTTCCGCCAGCGGCTTCTCCAGCGTGGAATTTGGTTATACAATATGTTAACCCCTTACAGCATACGAAACCATAAATGGACGACTAAGTTTTTATTTTTTTTATGAGCTACTGTTATGCCCCATCTTAGAAAACTAATTGACATTAGGACCAGTATTTTATCGTCAAACGGAACGTAAATAATTTGTTCATAGTAAACGTTATCTGTCAAGTATTTTAAGGTTTAGTTGAGCTAGTGCGACGAGCTACGAACAACTAAAAAAGTCCTACTTTGTAATTAAAAAATATACAGCGTGGCGCCATAATGGTGACATTAAATTAACACACGAGTAGTGCTAGTGCCCATTAATCATATGACATTTGATATTTTAAAATAACTCGAAAAAAGAAAAAAAAATTTTTCAAACAAAATAAATAATATAAAAGTAACCAAAATTGGGATCACCCTTGCAAAAATTCATTCATGCAATTACTTACCTCGGAGGTGCTCGGACAGCGCACACAAGCGTAAATCGTAATGGACGACAGCACATCAAGCTAAGGTTACAATCAGTCAGATGTCTTTATCCGATTTTCAACTTTATCACTAAAGCATTAAGGCTCAAGGTTGATTGATAATATCTGACGGTTTCGGGCGGCTTGACCTGCTGTCGTCCGTACCTACGTATTCGTAATCGGTAATAAGATTCTTTGTCGGCTTTTATCAATGAATCCGGCGGCGCGCGCTGTTTGCTCTAATGGTACCTACAGCGGAACTAGTTATAGTCAAACACTAATCACATCCCACTTAACTGTTATTATTACTTATAAGTAACTATCATCAGTTCATCACTAGTCACTGCTTTTATTTTAAATTTTCTTATGTTCAATGAGTTCACCTTGTTGGCGGACACAGACAAGTTTACACAAGTACTAATAAATAAGATAACACAAATAACGTTCGTAACACGAGAAATAAAACGACCGAACTAAAATAAAACAAAGCGTCTTTATCGCGGTACCATAATCTAATTACTATTCTAATTACACAAAAATAATTAATAAAACAATAGACTAAGCGTCTTTTCCACAAAAACATTCACAGAACTTGTATTTAACGAAATTATGCACAGCCGGTATTATGCGTGTCAAGGACACGCAGACACGCGTTCGTCTAGCATACTAAGGAAGTAAGGAACAAAAAATAAATATTTAATAATTTGCGGAGGCGCGGTAGGGTGGGTCGAGGGGAGGTGGGCCGCATGTCGCTTGCGCGAGCGCCGTCGACAAAGATAATGTTTTGCATCTCTCTTCCGCACGAATGTACCTGTAACCTATGATCCATGACCTCGGCAAATGACCGCTGCGCGACAGCTGACGCTCTCTAAATACAGGTTGCTCTAAATGGTAGTTTCTAAAAATTTAAGTAACTTCGTTAATAATAACATTTTATGAAAATAAAATCTCTTCATGACGCCAAAATGTAACAAATTATATGTGTTTTTAGTTAATGTCGCCATTATCGCGCCACGTTGTATACCAAAAAGGTGAGTAAACGCATAAAAAAAATATTACTTCATTCTATTAACTTTCTTTTATTAAATAAACGTTTGATTTTTGCTTTGTTTTGCATATTTTGTGGCATTTTGTTCACTTTTTTGAAATTGCCATATTTGGCTTCGTATGCATTCGTGTCAAAAGTTTTCCTGTCATATTTGGCTTGGTATGCATTTAAGGCTTCTTTCTCTTTTATTACAGAAATAGATCTAGCACGCTTCTATGGCACTGCAAAGCATGTAAATATAATTTCAAAATATAATGAAAACTTTGTACCTCGTGGGCAAGATGGGCATGACAAGTTATTTAAAATTTGGCCTTTATTGAATATGATTCGCGAGCGTTTGATGTAAGTTCCTAAATAAGAGTTTTTAGCTGTAGATGAGCAAATAATCCCAACCAAGTGCCGTCATGAGTTAAAACAGTATAACCCTGCTAAATCTCACAAATGGAGTTACAAAAACCAAGTCTTTGAGTGGCGTCAGTGGTTTTAGCTATGATTTTGATATTTTTGCCGGGGACCAAAGCAATTCTTTCCCTTCAGACGCGCCATATCTTGGCGTATGTTCAAATGTTGTCACACGCTTGACATCAACAGTTCCACAGCATCAAAATTACAAAATTTGTTTTGATAACTGGTTCAATAGTCCAAATATTCAAGTGTATCTTTACAAAAAAGATATACTTCCATTAGGAACTGTGCGACTGAATCGTGTTCCAAACTCTAATATGCCTTCTGAAAAGGAACTAAAGGAGCGAGGACGCGGTAGCATGGAAGAAAAAACAGCGGTTATAGATAAAGTAAAGTTGAGCTTGGTTTCCTGGTCAGATAACAAGAATGTGAATCTTCTTTCAGCCTACGTTGGAAGTGAACCCACGACATCAAAGCGGCGTTACAATCGACAGGATAAAAAATATGTTTACATACCTTTTCCCCAGGCTGTGGATGTTTATAATCAACATATGGGAGGAGTAGATTTACTCGATTCTATGCTGGGTTATTATAGAATTCATTTGCGGTCTCGTCAATGGTACAAGAGATTTTTTTTTCATATGGTGGACATGTCCCTTGTCAATGCTTGGTTGTTATGGCGACGTATCAATGCAGACACCTACATGCTTTTATGTGATTTCAAATTGGCCGTATCCGAGCATATGCGAAACGCAGGAAAAGCTGTTACGAGCAAGAAACGTGGGCGTCCATCCAGCATTCTTGGAACTCCGGCATTCAGTCGGGGAGGCACACGCTCCCGTTTTCCTGAATCTCCAGTACCCTCAAAAAGGCACGAAAAACGCCAGCTAGACATCAAGATATGCCTTTGTAGTCAGTGCGTACTGATGGGATTAGCCATTTTCCTATTTGGAAGAAAAACGGCAGACAAATCTGCCAAAATTGTTCTAAATTTCGGTCATTCACACTATATGAAAAATGTAATGTTTTTTTGTGCTATAATGACAAACGCAATTGTTTCACAGAATTTCACGAAGAATAATATAAATTTGTCCTAAACGCATACGAAGCCATATTTGATTGAAGATTATTTGACTAGAATGCATAAAAAGCCATATATGGCGTCGTTCAATAACTTTAATTATATAAGTTAATATTTTTTTCTGTTGATTTGATCTCATTATGTAAGCAAAAAAAGTAAAAACTAAAACCCAACTACGACAAAAAACGACGCTGAAAAAGTATAAAATAAGATTTTCAGAATACTGAACCTAACAAAGTTGCTAATGTAGTTGCAAGTAAATGGACACAGTAGACTCTACCAAGATGCCTTCGTTGTAAATTGACAATAATGTCATACAATACTATTCTGAAGTATGCAATATTCACTATGTAGAGATAAATTTTCATGTTTGGAAAGGCGTAGTCACACGTTACATATACCTACCTACCGTAGCACCTTGACGACGTACAATTAAGACGCTTCTAATGATACCATTTGTCGAATTCAGATAAGTAGTTTAGAAGTTACGAGGGAACATATGAACATACATACATGCATACATACATACATAGCCTGTCAAAATCATAACCCTCCTTTTGCTTTGCCGTAGTCGGGTAAAAATAAACACGTTATCACTAAAAAAAAATTTTTATTTCATCTCTTTCATAATTCATGCGATAAGGGGTTAAGAAAACCCTGTCCGACCCGTAAGGATAATAAAGGTTAGGTAAACACATGACCAAATAAAATATGAAATTTTACGTAATCATCATAGTAACAATACTAGTGAATTTTGAAATAACCTCTTTTTCCCGCCAATTAATTCCAACTTCCCCAAAATTTGGTAATTTTTAAAAAGTGACAACATTATTTTTGACGGTATAATTCTGAGCGAATAGCGATGCGGCCGCGTGCCGCGTGCCCTGCCCCTTTTCGCCCGCGCCTGTATGGCATACTGCATATGTTGTAAGTTACCTCTTTTTGCGAAATAATATTAATTTTTTTAGGGAGATTTTTTTTTAAGTTTAGCGCGGCTTTGTAGGCATTAGTAGAATCAGTTATCGCTACCTAACAATACCTTCACGGATCGGACAGGGTTTTCTTTACATATTGTATAGCGTTTTCTAGATTTCTCATTTTCGAGAATTAATCATCGTATCATTTTGCTTTTAAGTTAACATGTGCATATTCGTTTGCAATATATTACCATGTTTTAAACGACACACAGCGCCATCTGTCATCGAATTGGTATGAAGCTAACAATATCTTTGTTTTCCCTCGGGAACGTTCTTTTTTTCGGGGTTTAGAAGTACCCTATTATTTAATGCGATCTTCAAACTTTACGTCTGCAAAATTTCAAAGTAATCGGTTCAGTAGTTACGGCGTGAAAGCGGAAGAAACAAACAAAAAACTCACTTTCCGATTTATAATATTAGTATGGATTACATAATCCATACTAATATTATAAATGCGAAAGTAACTATGTCTGCATGTCTGTCTGTTACGCTTTCCCGCTTAAACCTCTGAACCGATTTTGATGAAATTTGGCACAGACATTCTTTAGACCCTGAGAAAGAACATAGGCTACCTGTTATCCCGGAAAAATTTGATGTTCCCGAGGGAAATCTAAAAAGCGCGATATAACCGAACTCCACGCGAGCGAAGCCGCGGGCGGAAAGCTAGTAGTATACAACGTGTAACATAAAGGGTATATACATAACAAAGGCATGGCATCTTTACATGATATCAAACGATATTGGAAGGGTTTTTTAATCCTATCTCTTTATGTTAGGAAGTTATGAGGAAAAGTACCGCCTGTGACAGGCTACTATCATACTAGTCGCACAGAGATATTGAAGACATTTATCGGATTTTGGCAAGTAACGCGACGGGTAACGAGTAGTTATTAACGTATGTAGTGTGCTGACACGTTTGGTACCAATTTTTTGTGTATTTTATTTTGAGTTGAAATCCTTCCGATATCGTTTGATATCATCTAAAGATGCCATGCCCTTGGTATGTATATACCCTTTTTGTTACACGTTGTATAAAGCTGAAGAGTTTGTTTGTTTGTTTGAACGCGCTAATCTCAAGAACTACTGGTCCGATTTGATAATTCTTCTTGCGTTGGATAGCCCATTAATCCAGGAAGGCTTTAGGCTATATAACATCACGCTACGACTAATAGGAGCGGAGCATAACTAAGCCATGCGAACGAAGTCGCTGGCGGCCGCTAGTAATTATATAAAGACGACAGTACATCGTCATACATTGAGAGCAGCGGTGGCCTAGTGGTAGGTATCGGCCGCGAGTTAAAAGTTGTATGTCGTAGGTTCAAACCCCATCAGGCGCTTTACTTTGTGTCAATTATTTCATCACCATTGCTCTCTAAACGGTGAAAGAAAACATGGTGAGAAAACTAGCAACTCCTAAAGCCAAAAAAAATGAAGACTTGTGCCATCTACCAACCCGCACTGGGCCAGGAGCGTGGTAGAATACGGCCCATTCCCACTCACCGAAAGTATGTATGGGATATATTAAAATAGGCACCACATGTGGCTAAAGTAAGACTAGATATGGTATATACAGTCAAAGATCATCATCATCATCTCAGCGTTAATCCCAGTCGCATCCGTAGCTTTTTCAGCTTTGAAGTCTGGGGTCCGCATTACCAGTGTAACTGCTAATTTTGGCTAAACTTCGATATTTTCCGTGAAGCGACTGCCGTCTGACCTCCACAACCCGAAGGCGTTATCTAAGCATTGCAGTTAAACCAATTTTTAGACTTTTGAGGGCTCCAACCAACCCGTAACGACTGCCACTAGATGTTTGTATGGCAACCAGGACCAACGGCTTAACGTGCTTTCCGAGGCACCACCAGACCAGTGCAAATATTCATATTCATGAATACAAATATTTGCACTGTGCGGGGATTGAACCCGCACCTCATTGCGCAACGTCCGCGTTCGCTACCGCTACGCCACGGAGGCTGTCGATATACAGTCAAAGATGTACATCTTTATTAGTAAATCATTTATTTTTACTCTCACATACCCATATTGTTGTTAGAAGCAGATACTTAAATACTTATAAATTAATACTTAGTTTATAGCTTCAAAAATTTTTATTGTATTATAATTTTTTTATTACTGGTAGTTGACAATGTCACAAATTTCTTCTGTTGTCGCTATAACAACAATTCAAGTTTAGAAGAAAAACAGGAAAATAAATATTTGAAAATGGAGGTATAATGTAATGTAATACGTTGATACGGAATGTAATTCTACGGAACTCTTAAATGCCAAATATACTGGCGTGCCAAATCACTACATAATATAAAACTAATGCGCCCTACACACCTTCAGTTTTATCTGTACGATTTATCTGTACAGTCGAACTGTACCGATAAGTCGTTAGGTGTGTAGAACAAACAGTTGAACTGTACAGTTAAACTGTGATCTAATCAAAATATGAATAGATAAATCTGTACAGATAGAACTGTACAGTTAAAACTGAGAGTGTGTAGTCGAAAACTGCGCAGTTTTGTCAGTTTTGTCGCAGCGAGCGTGAAGTGAACACGACTTATAAGTATTTTTCCTTGCTCTCCGCCTCAACGAAAACTCGTCGACCATGGCCCAAGGCGAATGGCTGGAAGAGTTTATACAACTATACCAATCGGAGCCTTCATTATGGTAAATCAAAAGCAAGGAATACCATAATCGAGTAAAAAAAGATTCAGCTTATGAGAAGCTTATTTTAAGACTACGTGAAAGTTGCCGTTAATCTTTCATGAGGCGTTATAGCATTTCTCAATATGGTATCTTGCCTTTTTATTAATGGTGTCACTAAAGACAGCAGCTGCAAATAAGTTTCCTCATTTATTCTTAAATAATTATTGTAGTCTTTTGGAGTAATTCTCAATTCGTTTATCAAAGATGTGTGTGAATACGATTTTCTCAACAGAAGCCAGTGTTTACACCACAATTCCCGATTTTTCGTTTTCGTCTATTTTCTTGTAACACACAAATTAGTCCTACGGTCGCTAAAACGTCGTCTATGGAGGCCATGATGATAAAAACTGAAAGATCGCGCAGTTTACATGAAAGTGTGTAGGCTGTATGGACCTACGATTTATCTTACAGTTTGACCGTACAGATAAATCGTACAGATAAAACTGAAGGCTTATTTGGCTTAGAACTCTAACGAAAATAACTTAATAACACTTATTTACATGGTAATATTATTATACAACGGTCAATATCCGTATTTCAATGATAACGAATATAGAATGATCCCCTCAGGACAGTTTACTGTGCTGGGAGCGTAAATTATCATGAAAATTTTAACGAACAGCGGAAAAACGTGGAAAGTGAAAGAAGTTATATAACTCAGATTTCTAAAATATCTTGGAAATGTTGACAGTTATTCTGAACGTTGTTATAAAGTTATTCCGTTCAAAAGTTTATTACAATGTAAGTAAATATTTATTGCTAATGGATGCAGATGATAACAGAATTTTACATAGAACGTTAATTACGATTTGTATGTAATTAGCACATAATGTGCTTTTTATATGTGTTGAAACTTATAATTAGCAAATTGTGCTATAAATAATGTCGTTTATGGTAATATTAATCTGTAAGCTTTTTATGCGTCCTACCCGTCATGACTTCCGGAGCCGAGACGTGGACACTAACGGTCAGACTCCGCTCGGCGAGCTATGGAGCGGGCTATGTTGGGCGTCTCTCTGAAGGACCGCATCAGAAATGAGGTGATCCGACAGAGGACCAAAGTCACCGACATAGCTAAGAGGATTAGCAAGCTGAAGTGGCAATAGGCTGGTTACATATGCCGCAGGACCGACAACCGTTGGGGTAAACGAGTCCTCGAGTTGAGACCGCGTCTCGGCAAACGTAGCGTAGGACGCCCTTGAGCGAGATGGAGCATCAAAAAGGTAGCCTAGGCCTATATTCAGCAGAGGATGACCAGAGGCTGATGATGATGATGACGACGAAACTTTCTGTAATAATAAAATAAATAAATTATGCTTCTACTCCTGAGACACAGGCCTCCTTTCGGTGAGAGGGAGTGGGCCGTAATCTACCACGCGGGCCCAGTGCGAGTTGGTAGATGTCAGAATTCTTCGAAGTTTTGGCTCAACGACATGCCGGTTTCCTCACGATATTTTTTACACCATTTTGAGAGCAGTGGCGATGAAATTATGACACAAAGTAAAGCGCCTGATAGGTTTCGAACCTACAACCTACAACTTGTAGATAAGTCCAAGCCGATACCACTGGGCCATTAGAAACTTACATCGAAAGCCCAAAATGACGTTGTAAAAATAAATTCTAAGCATTCCTTACTAGGTCGAGAGGCGGCTCCGACGACCAGTAACTGACGTTTACACAAGATTGTACAAATATTGGGCAAACAAGACTCAGTTATAATAATGTTTGTCGCCAATGTTTGTTTTATTGGTTGTAATGATGCAGTGTTGCATGTTTGAGGACGAGGACAAATGGTAGCTTGGTTATTGTTGTTATTTATGTAACATTTTCAAATAGAGAATACAGGACACGAAAAGATGCCGAGTCTTACATACTTATATGTACTTACGTGGGACACACTTGAAGTTTTGAATTTGGAACGTACCTATTATTAGTTATAAATAATCGTATTTTTTAAATAAATTTTAACTGGCCATTTTCTCACACTTAAAGCTTTTTGTCGCAATGGTTTCTGAGTGACCTGTATTACTTATAATAGACTTTTTGGAGTGGCATAGTTCATCTATTAATGTTATTTTTCTGAGTATTAAATAAGTATAAAATTAGCACTAGTTTATAGTTCTAAATAAAATAAAATAAAAAACAAATGAAAACATAATCAAACTCTTTGGTGTAGGTTACGTTGTTGAATTCGTCTAGTTATATGGCTAAACAGGTTGAAACATGGTTGATGATTGAGATAAGAAAAAAGTTACCATATAACGGAATAATTAGGGATGCAGGGGTAACCGAGACGAATCAAAATTGATTTGTACTTCAAAACAATATATGTAGTTTGCTGTTACCAAGGACACATAATCTTTGATTAAAACACTAAATTAGCGTTTTTTTTTTGCAATAAACTTTATTATTTCAGCGTTAAAATTCATCTTAAAAACCAAACTCTTTTCAATAGTACTCATCATCCCAGTGTTAATCCCAGTCGCATCCGAAGCCTTTTCAGCTTTGGAGTCTGGGGTTCGCTTTACCAGTCCAACTGCTGATATGGCTAAACTTCGACATTTTCCATGAAACGACTGCCGTCTGACCTCCACAACCCGAAGGCGACATCGAAGCATTGCAGTTAGACCAATTGTAGGACTTTTGAGGGCTCCAACAACCCGTAACGACTGCCACTAGATGTTCTTAGGGCAACCGGGACCAACGGCTTAACGTGCTTTCCGAGGCACGACCAGACCAGTACAAATATTCATATTCATGCATACAAATACTTGCACTGTGCGGGGATCGAACCCGCGCCACCTTGCGCAGCGGCCGCGTCCGCTACCGCTACGCCACGGAGGCTGTCACTCTTTTCAATAGTACTATTTAGGGCAAAAAATCATGCTCATTAATTGTAAATATCAAGGCCATATTAATGAACCGTCATGCCTTAAAGCAAAGGTAACATAACGTAGTAATAATAGTAGGTAGTAGTAACCTATGGCCCATTTCCTCTTACAGAGCCCTGTATCACAGCAGCGGTAACATTTTAGACTGTTTATACAGCCATATTATACATTATTAGAGGTAGCCTGCTGAAAAGTAGTAGCTGGAAATAATAGAAAACAGTTCTTACCCTTTTTATATATAATATGTAAAGAAAACCCTGTCCGACCCATAATGATAATAAAGGTTAGGTAAACACTTGACCAAATATAATATAAAATTTTACATAATCATCATAGTAACAATACTAATGAATTTTGAAATAATCCTTTTTTCCCGGGAATTAATTCCAATTTCCCGGATATTTGGTAATTTTTAAAAAAGTGATAACACCGGTATTATTATAAGCGAATAGCGACGCGAACACGTCACAGGTGCCGCGTGCCTTGCCCCCAGCCGCCCGCGAAAGGGGTTGCTTACAGCACATGTATTAAGTTACCTCTTTTTGCGAAATAATACACACATCAAAAGTGTCTAGGGATCAAGCATTTTTATGCGGATTTCTTGAGATTGAGATGTGGCTTTGTAATAAATTTATGATTTTATAAATTTATATGGATCCTTTTTTTTTCTTTTTATAATTTGAATCAGGAACTGTGAATCAAATTCGAGTAAAAGATGAAAATCAGCTGTCAATATTTTCCCTATAAAAACATACAACGCATTGAAGACATTATTAGGCGTATTGCACCTCCTTCTACACGTGTAGTCTGTGGGCTAATTATACTCAGAAATCGTACAATGCCCTTCGTGTGCAATACAACAATGCGTTCCGGGTGTTGTTGGGGTTGCCCCGATACTGTAGCGCTTCAGGGATGTTTGCAGATGCAAGGGTGGACTGTTTTTACGCCACAATGCGTAAAAGATGCGCGTCCCTGGTACGGCGGGTGCGGGCCAGCTCCAATAATATTCTGACATGTATTGCGAGCAGACTCGACTGTGGTTATCTAAATCGCTGCTCCAAGGTTTCCACTTCAGTTGTAAGCCTGTAGCACCAGTGATTGTTCTTTTATCTGTTTCGCTTTGTGCTGTGCTTTGTGTTTATAATCTCGTGTATTTATTATGTTTTGTATTTATATTGTGCTATGTGTGTAATATTATTTGCTTTTGTATTGTTTTGTGTGTGCTATGTTTTTGTATTTATATTATTTTAAGTACCTATTTATGTGTTGTAGAATTTAGTAAGCTAACATAGAAGTAAGTTTAAAATTGTTACTAACAAAATGAGTCACTGATACTCGAATAAATAAAAATTTATTATTATTATTATTATTAGTGCTACTGTTTCCCTACTACTGATTAAAACCAACGTTATTATGGAGCGGCGACGTCATTTAAGCAGGGAAGAAATGCTCAGAGCCGTGGGAATGATAGAAGCTGGTTCCCGGCAACGTACTGTGGCTTTAGCTCTGAATACAAGTCAGAGTGTTAGTCGACTTTGGACACGTTACCGAAGCACTGGTACCGTGGCTGAGCGCCATGGAGGACGGTATCGCTGCACCACACGGAGACAAGACTGATACATTCAAATCTTAACTCGAAGAGCTCCAACAATAACCGCCATGATGTTAACCGTGAGGCTTCATCACTCTTCAGGGAACTTAATTAGCGACCAAACAGTCAGAAACTGCTTGCATGAAGTGAACCTTCATTCCCGAAGACCGCTACGGGTACCACCTATAGCAATGCACAATCGTAGGATTCGATATCAATGGGCTCTTGAACACAGAAATTGGGCAGAAGAACAATGGCGTTTCGTGTGCTTTTCTGATGAGTATCGTTTTGGTATGAGACCGGATACAAGACGTATACGACACTGGAGAACCCCTGGACGCCAACAGCGATTAAAATCCTGCCAGGAAGTCCATCCTTATAGTGGTGGAACCATCATGGCATGGGCGGGTATTTGGATCGGCGGAAGAACTGAGTTGATTTGGATCAGAGGCAACCTCAACGCTCAAATTTATGCTGAAACGATTGTATCAGACGTCATCGTTCCTCTACAAGTGCAAATCGGTCCCTTATTTCAGTTAATGCATGATAACGCACGACCGCACACCGCAAGAGTTGTAAGACAGACTCTCGCCGCAGCTAACATCAATGTCCTGCCCTGGCCTGCTCAGTCGCCAGACTTGAACCCGATTGAGCATGCATGGGATATGCTACAGAGAAGAGCTCTGCCGAATATGGAGGGTATCCAGTCGCAAGGAGACCTTTTTTTGTTGTTGCAACGAACATGGGCGGCCATTCCACAGCGTGATTTGGATGAACTCATTTTGAGTATGCCAAACCGATGTTCTTGTGTTGTTAGTGTTCGCGGTAGAAACACGGATTATTAATTGTTTAAGTTAACCAATAAAATTTTAGAGAAAACTGTTATTTCAGTCTTTTTTTCGAACTTTTGTGTTAGTGGTTCAAATGTCAAATATCCCTTTATTAGGAAAATGGCAAATTTCTTTATTAATGCAAAGGTGACTTGGTTTATCGTTACTGTGACAAACGAAAACACTTTATTTGATGAATCCTTAAAGAAATTTTAATTAATATCAATCAGGAGAAAAGTTATTGCAAAAATATGTTGATCCCTAGACACTTTTTTGATGTGTGTATTTATTTTTTAGGGGATTTTTTTAAGTTTAAGCTGTCTTTGTGGGCATTAGTAAGAATCAGTTATCGACACCTAACAATACCTTCACGGATCGGCCAGGGTTTTTTGCATTTCATCTATACTAATACACACATCAAAGTGTCTAGGGATCAGCTTATTTTGCAATAACTGCTCCTGATTGATATTAATTAAAATTTTCTTTAAGGATTCATCAATTAAAGTGTTTTCGTTTGTCACAGTAACGATAAACCAAGTCACCTTTGCATTAATAAAGAAATTTGCCATTTTCCTAATAAAGGGATATTTGACATTTGAACCACTAACACAAAAGTTCGAAAAAAAGACTGAAATAACAGTTTTCTCTAAAATTTTATTGGGTAGCTTAAACAATTAATAATCCGTGTTTCTACCGCGAACACTAACAACACAAGAACATCGGTTTGGCATACTCAAAATGAGTTCATCCAAATCACGCTGTGGAATGGCCGCCCATGTTCGTTGCAACAACAAAAAAAGGTCTTCTTGCGACTGGATACCCTCCATATTCGGCAGGGCTCTTCTCTGTAGCATATCCCATGCATGCTCAATCGGGTTCAAGTCTGGCGACTGAGCAGGCCAAGGGCAGGACATTGATGTTAGCTGCGGCGAGAGTCTGTCTTACAACTCTTTGCGGTGTGCGGTCGTGCATTATCATGCATTAACTGAAATAAGGGACCGATTTGCACTTGTAGAGGAACGATGACGTCTGATACAATCGTTTCAGCATAAATTTGAGCGTTGAGGTTGCCTCTGATCCAAATCAACTCAGTTCTTCCGCCGATCCAAATACCCGCCCATACCATGATGGTTCCACCACTAAGGATGGACTTCCTGGCAGGATTTTAATCGCTGTTGGCGTCCAGGGTTCTCCAGTGTCGTATACGTCTTGTATCCGGTCTCATACCAAAACGAGACTCATCAGAAAAGCACACGAAACGCCATTGTTCTTCTGCCCAATTTCTGTGTTCAAGAGCCCATTGATATCGAATCCTACGATTGTGCATTGCTATAGGTGGTACCCGTAGCGGTCTTCGGGAATGAAGGTTCACTTCATGCAAGCGGTTTCTGACTGTTTGGTCGCTAATTAAGTTCCCTGAAGAGTGATGAAGCCTCACGGCTAACATCATGGCGGTTATTGTTGGAGCTCTTCGAGTTAAGATTTGAATGTATCGGTCTTGTCTCCGTGTGGTGCAGCGATACCGTCCTCCATGGCGCTCAGCCACGGTACCAGTGCTTCGGTAACGTGTCCAAAGTCGACTGATAACACTCTGACTTGTATTCAGAGCTAAAGCCACAGTACGTTGCCGGGAACCAGCTTCTATCATTCCCACGGCTCTGAGCATTTCTTCCCTGCTTAAATGACGTCGCCGCTCCATAATAACGTTGGTTTTAATCAGTAGTAGGGAAACAGTAGCACTAATAATGTCTTCAATGCGTTGTATGTTTTATAGGGAAAATATTGACAGCTGATTTTCATCTTTTACTCGAATTTGATTCACAGTTCCTGATTCAAATTATGAAATGCACCAAAGGATCCATATAAATTTATAAAATCATAAATTTATTACAAAGCCACATCTCAATCTCAAGAAATCCGCATAAAAATGCTTGATCCCTAGACACTTTTGATGTGTATAAAGCTGAAGAGTTTGTTTTTTTGCGCGATAATCTCAGAACTACTGGTCCGACTTTAAAATTTTTTTTGCGTTATAGCCCATTAATCCAGGAAGGTTTAGGCTATATAACATCACGCTGTGA
>JADWQK010001856.1:0-104915 GCA_017933935.1 Sesamia nonagrioides
TCTATGGATAGGTCTTCTAAAACAATATCGAGGTTTCTAAAATATTTTTTTACAATAGTAAACCGAATAGTTTGCGTGACAGACGCTTCCAAAGTGGACGAAAGTTGCCCCCCCCCCCTTAACTTCTAAAATAAGATAATGAAAAATCTAAAAAAAAAAACATATGATGTACATTACTATAAAAACTACCGACGAAAATTGTTTTGAACGAGATCTAGTTAGTAGTTTTTTTTAATACCTCGTAAATCGTAAACCGCTTATTACGGCGTAATCTGTATACCTAATTGTGTAATTGTATTTGATTTTGGTTGACATTATATTTAAAACTGTTTGGCACCATATATAAATTTCGCTTATCCATACTAATATTATAAATGCGAAAGTAACTCTGTCTGTTACGCTTTCCCGCTTAAACCTCTCAACCGATTTTGATGAAATTTGGAACAGACAACCTTTAGACCCTGAGAAAGAACATAGGCTACCTTTTATCCCGGAAAAATTTGATGATCCCGAGGGAAATCTAAAAAGCGCGATATAACCGAACTCCACGCGGGCGAAGCCGCGGGCGGAAAGCTAGTAATGTATAAAATGAATAATTCTCAGTTCTTTATATTTGTGTATAGGTCGCATATGTAGACATTCAACACAATGTAAGTTGTTGCTTTCATCATCATCGTCATCATCAACCTTGTTATGGTCCCACTGCTGGGCACAGGTCTCCTCTCATACAGAGAAGGAACGCTGCTTTTGTTTAGTTATATATGTTATTGTGTCATAATTATTGCTACATGCTGGTAGGGTACTAACACAAGCCAAGTAAATTACGTGTTGTTTGTTAATTAACATGAGCGTGTACCACATAATGGGCGTGACGTCCGACCCCTGCTGACGGTCCGCCGGCGCCATGGCGAGCTGCAGCGGCGCTCCCACGGCCTCCACCCACACATCCAGCACGATCGGCTCCGCATCCTGGATCTATACAAGGATACAGAACTTCTGATTGAGGTATACAGTGTGCAAAAAAGGAGCACTAGTACTTATAGATATGTGAATAACACCCTGTGAAAGATTCACACTACTGTCCCTCACACCCGTCCATCACAATAAGTGGACCCACTTAACATTTTAATAACAATTTTAAAAAAATGTTACAGAGATTTGACATACTATACTACTGTACTTACACTGCAAGTGTTTACGTAGAGATTGACAATGAACGATGAATTCGACTGCACGGTTAGCGTAGTGGTCAAGCTATTCATTGCTGCGCTGTGTGTTGCGGGTTCGATTCTCGCACGGAATAAATGTTTGTCTGATCTATAAGTTATTGTTCCGGGTCTGGAATCTTGTGGATGTAACTTTATAATATGTTTGTAAACGCAGTCACGATACAGGAGACATTCTTAGTATGGGACGAAGTTTTTAAAAAAACAAAAGAGTGACGTTGACAACGAACGATTTTGAACAACAACAATGACAAAGAGAGACCAGCTGAATAATTCGAATAAGCACGAGCTTAACAGCGTGAATTAGCCCTAAGTACAGCGCCATCGCGGGAAATTGGTGTACTAAGTACAGCGCCATCGCGGGAAATTGGTGTACTAAACTTATACAAACTAGACGGGTTATGTATGTTAGATTTTCAGTGCTAATTTTAATTGCGTGAACTGATTTTAATATAATTTATTTTACCTTTACGTCAATAAAATAAGTAAAAAGATAGCAATAAAAGCTTACACAGACAGTTAAATTACAATTTCCAGCAGAAATTATTTTGTTAATTTTTTTAGAAAACTGTTTGACCCATTCAGTTAAAAATAATTTTCCAAGAAAGTCTTAATGAAGTTCTACTTTTATGTGTTTTTGTGATATTTTTTCGCCCCTACTCATTTTAACATACCTAACAACATACCACACACACATCAGCGTAGATAAGAAAGTAGAATTTATAAAGAATTTCTAGAAAAAATATTTGGATTTCATAGAATGCGTAGTTTTAAAAAATTGTACAAAAAAAATTGTGAAGTTTGTATATTAACCGTACATGCTTTTTATATTGGTTTGGACAGCCTCCGTGGCGTAGCGGTAGCGGACGCGGCCGCGGCGCGGGTTTAATCCCCGCACAGTGCAAGTATTTGTATGCATGAATATGAATACTTGCACTGGTCTGGTCGTGCCTCGGAAAGCACGTTAAGCCGTTGGTCCCGGTTGCCATACAAACATCGAGTGGCAGTCGTTACGGGTTGTTGGAGCCCTCAAAAGTCCAACAATTGGTCTAACTGCAATACTTCGATGTCGCCTTCGGGTTGTGGAGGTCCGACGGCAGTCGCTTCACGGAAAATATCGAAGTTTATCTATTTCAGCAGTTAGACTGGTAAAAAGCGGACCCCAGACTCCAAAGCTGAAAAGGCTTCGGATGCGACTGGGATTAACGCTGTGATGATAATGATGATGATGCTTTTTATATTGGTTTACATAAGGCATACTATAATTTATTAGTTTACATAAGTTCACATGTTTTATGTGAACGTATCTTCCTTCAAATAAAAAATATGAATTAAAATTGGTTCAGGCAATCTAAACTTACGACCGAAAATCCGACATACTATCAGCTGTAGAAGTCCTATTCCACCTTAAAGACTACTGTCGCCTGCGCTAAACCGGCCACGCACACTACCGCATTATTTTTTTATCGCAGTCTTCGTCTTTCTTTAAAGTAATGCAAAATTTCGTTACTTCATTTGAAGTTAGCGGCCGCACTTAACAATGTGGTGCTATCAAAAGCGTGCGATTGTGGGTTCGATCCTTAATAACGGCAAATCTTTTTGTTGTTTCATATAATTTAAAATTATGATAACTGATTTGTATTTTAAAGTAAAAATGTTTGCATATAATATTTAAACGAATAGGAAAATTAATTGAATATTTATTCCAAAAAAGGTTTTTATTATATGTTTTAGTTTACTCTAGATGTAATATAATAACAAACAATAAGCATATTATAATGCAATATATTATAAAGTTATATATTATTCGGTATAGATATACTTATACTAATAAATGAAACAAAAGTTGATATGACAGCATTGTAATATTTTATATAACAGTAATCCCTGACAAACTTATGATATTGTTATGGTAAAAAATATAAAAAAAAACATTTTTGGTTTTTAGATATTTTATTTTATTTATTATGGGACAATAAGCAGCTACAATATAAACAAATTTACAAACAATATAACATTATAGGTAGTATAACATTATTGCAGCCCACTACATTATCCGCATGTTAACAATACAAGGGATAAGGTAAAAAGAGCGCCACTAGATGAGCATTATTCAGTATAAGCAATATACATATCGTAGCGAGAAAAAGGCGTCCACTTCAAAAATCCTTATGGTCGTTTATTAAACTACTATAGGGCTTGCTTTGCTTTTTCAACCAAGGAATTAGGATGTATAGAAGGGGTTGAGATAAATATTAAGTTGAGTGACAATAGTCCCGTTGTTTACCGGCCTTATAGATTGGCTCATTCGGGATGCCAAGTTGTTAGAAGTATGGTTAAAGAATTAGAGGAATCGAAAATTGTTTGCTCGTCTACATCGGACTACGCACCTCCGATTTAAAGTCAAAAAGAAAACTGGAGATTATAGGCTTTGTGTGGGTTATAGATCTTTGAATAAGAAGACAATTAAAGAGCATTATCCATTACCAAGTATTGATGATCAGCTGGACAATTTATCAGGTTTCAAGTATTATACAACCTTAGATCTTGCGTCCGGATACTACCAGATTAGTATGTCAGAAACTTCCAAACACTCAACAACTTTTGTAACGGCTGACGGTCTTCTTGGATTTAACCGGATGCCTTTTAGTTTGGCTAATGCTCCATTTAATTTTCAACGATCTATTAATATTATCCTTGGTAGGTAACGTGTGTTTTAAAGATGCGTTTGCTCATGTGGATGATGTTATTATTCAGTCTAAAAATTTACAAGAGGGTTTTGAGAAATTAAGTAGTACTATTAATTTATTTAGGACCTCTGGAACAACATTAAAATTATCAAAATGTAACTTCTTTATGCGGTCTGTTTATTACTTAGGATTTAAAGTAAATGAAAACGGAATACAGGCTGGGCGGCATAAAATAGAAGCTGTCAAACGATTTCCTCTCCCAACGGACCAACATAAAGTCCGTCAGTTTATTGGTTTATCCAGTTTCTTTTGGCGCTTTATACGGGATTTTCTGCAATCGCTAGACCATTGACTCAACTCCTTAGAAAAATTCTACTTGGCATTGGGGAAATTCTGAAGAAAAGGCTTCCCAAATGTTTTTTTTATTAATTATAAACTAGTGCTTGACTGCAATCCCGCCTGATGGTAAGCAGTGATGCAATCGTTGATGGTAAAACGCACTAGCTTATTAAGCCTATTCACTCAAAAAAAACTGAGTGAATAGGAAGGAAGACGGCAGTTGAGCGAGGTGATGCAATGTTTAACCCAACAACACGACCAACGATGCTGCGCCAGAGGATGATCTGGAGAGCCTCCACGACCAAACTCCCGACACAACAATATTAGGTACATCGTACCCGGCACACATCGCAACACAACTGCTCAGACCCGTCCTCCGTACGGCTTCTCCAGACATCATGCCGGAACACGACGGATCGCTTGGCGGTAAGACTTTGTCTGGTGGGTGGTAACTTATGCCGGCAGCCGATATTGTTGCCTACCACCGAGAAAAACGTTAACAACGGAATTAATAAAACGCCCCGTTCTTGCTTTTTATAATCCGACCTATGAAACAGAAGTTCATACTGATGCCTCTAAATTAGGGATTGCCGGAATATTAATGCAGAGACCAACAAAGGATTCCCCGTTTAGTGCTGTTGCTTATTACAGTAGGCAGTCTTCCCCCGAAGAGGCCCGTTTCACTTCCTATGATTTAGAGACCTTGGCTGTAGTAATGTCCGTAAAACAATTTAGAGCGTATTTGTTAGGGCTGAAATTCACAATAGTCACTGATTGCAATTCAGTTCGAGCTACGTTTGAAAAGAAAGACATGTTACCACGGGTTGTACCAAGAGGAATAAGGTGGCACTTACTCAGATCAAATCATGATATGTTAGGACATTTTTCTTTTGAGAAAACATATGACAAAATAAAAAGTCAATATTGGTTTCCCAAAATGAGAAGATTCATATGTCTTAAATGTGCTCATACTAAAGTTCTCCCTGGTAAAAGGTCCGGGGAATTACACCCTATACCAAAGGTGGATCTCCCATTCCACACACTTCATATAGACCATCTAGGCCCATTCGTACGTAGTAAGAAAACGAATTCATAGCTTCTATGCCTTTACTAAATATATAATTCTGGAGCCAGTTAAAAACAGTAAAAGTATAAATAGTATTAGAGCATTACAACATTAATTTCATACTTTCGGTGTACCACAGAGAATAATCTCGGACAGAGGAACCTCGTTTACTTCCATAAAATTTAAGAAATTTCTAAATTCGTTAGTAGTGAACATGTTTTAAATGATGGTATAGATGATAGGTCGAAGCGTTTACAAACTGCACCCAATTCCCCGAAAAGTCGCCTACATTAAATATTTCCAATCGTAGCGACGGGAACAGTAATTATTGCGATTTGATGATCGATGAGTCTGTGTACCTGGCCAAAATCAACGAGCTGGTTAATGATAACGGTTCTCGTATAAATGTCGCGAACAAATCAGCAATTATGGATATGACTCAACGAGTTACAAGTATCGTGTCTTTGTTAGCTTTAAAATCTGCGTGTAACGAGACAAAGCTTGCTAACACCGAGCGCGAATTGGAAATAATTAAATTAAAATCCTACGCTAAAACCGTTAATGAGGACAAAAACATGTCGTACGCGGATTCTTTGAAACTGCGGTTGCCTAAAGTTACCCCGGCTATTGAATTTAGAGTACCTCTTCCTTGTCTCGTTGCCTATCCGACCCAGGAGCGATCAGCTGACTATGCGTCATCTTCCGCCACTAAACAAGCTCTTATGAAGGCGATTAGACCGAGTGACGATGGTTTTCAAATAGCCGGTATTAAAAAAAACCGCCAAATCAGGCGTTGTACTGCGCGTTGCAAATGAAAACCAATCGAAAAGACTAGAATCGGTAGACGCTATAAAGTCTGCGGGACTTCGTTTAGAAAAACCAAAAGGTCGCCGACCCCGTCTATTAGTCAAGGACATTCCCGCCTCTATGGAAGACAACAATTTTTTGCAAGCTATATACCGCCAAAATATTAAAAACGAGTTGCCAATAAAAGAAGACGACTTCAATAAATCAACGAAAATAGTCCGTAGGCGTTCTACCAATAACGGTCGTAAATGGTTAAGAATAGAGATTGAACCTGAGGTACGGAAACATCTTGTGTCTACCAAGGATAAGTTATTTATTGACTGGGCCACGTGCCGTTTTGTTGATGATATCGAGGTAGTTCGTTGCGCGTATTGTCAGCAATTCGGTCACGTGAAAAAGCATTGCGCTAATAAATCACCAACCTGCGCTATATGTTCTGAGGCCCACGAAACCAATGTTTGTCCGCATAAGGACGATTTAAATTTTACCCCGGTTTGCGCGGCGTGTAAACGTTTTAAAAAACCTTTTGACCATCGCTGCGGGTCTGAACAGTGCGGTACCTATAAATTAAAACTCGAACAACTTATCCTACATACTAATTACTAATTAAGATGGATAGTCTAAGCATAGGGCAATTAAACCTTCACAACGATAAGGTGGCGACGATTAATTATTGACTACAACTTAGACCTTGTACTCATTCAAGAACAATATCAAAACTCAAGTTTACGTCACAGGGTAGTGCAGCTGGATTGCAGGGCGCGAGCCGGAATTTATGTTGCGCGGTCTTCTAACTTTACAGTAACATCTATACGTGACCTCATGACGTCACACTGTGCGGTTGCTGAAGTCTCATCAGCTTCTTTTAAAGTATTCGTTGTAAGCTGTTACTTTCAATATTCAGATCCTGTTACTCCTCATATACATAATCTCCGTCATGTCTTGCGGTCACTCGCGGGCTGCAAAGTGATCGTTGGCGCGGATGTCAACGCGTCATCGTCTCTGTGGTATGGCAAGGTTCGGGCAACCGATACCGAACGACGCTGCGCTGTTGAGGATTTCATTGCTGAGATGAACCTATCGATTCATAATACCCCCGATGCACCACCTACTTTTTGCAGCCAAATAGGCGAATCTTGTATTGACGTCACACTTTCTAGTGCCGACGTACGTTTGGATAGGTGGCGTGTCCTACCGGACGCGTCTTGTAGTGATCATCGCCTGATCGTGTACGAATTTGTTCCTGGTTATATTCAGGGTCCGTCTCATATTCCTGGTAATTTCAGATATAGATGTAAAGGCGCGAACTGGGAATTTTTTGGCTCGCTTTTTGCGTGTCACGCCAAGGAGTTCACTCGGGACGGGCTGTCAGCCGAAGAAAGTGCTGACATTATGTCAGAAACCTTTACCTACTGTGCTGACATCGCCATTGGTCGTGGATCTATGACCAATATTCGTAGATGTGACTGGTGGAGTGATTATTTAGTTGAACAGCGCAAAAGATATCGCAGAGCGCCTAGACAGTTAAATAAACTCAAGAGCCGAAAGATTACTGGAGATCTTCCTACGTCCGCTTTAAATGCTTTCAGAGTTGCCAAGTCACGCTACAAAGCATCGGTGGAAAAATCTAAGGGTAACTTGTTGCGGAAAATCATTGACAAACTTGACAGGGACGGTCCGTGGTCTCCCTTATATCACGAATTTAAAGCTAACAGATCGGTCGACCTTGCATACGTTCAAAACATTAAGGTCAATGATAAGCATACCACGGGCATATAGGAAACAACAAAAGTACTAATTAATACACTTATCCCTGATGATTCACCGGCTAACGATAGCGACTACCACCGACAGATTCGAGCGTGGGCTCCTGTGCCACCTGAATCGCCAATGTCAGACGTACCATCTAATGACGAATTTATAAATATTGTTAGAAAACTACCGGTCAACAAATTATCAGGGGAAGATAAAATATCTAATAGGATGATTAAAGAAGCGTGTAAAACAGCGGGTGATGCCATCTTAACTGTATATAACCGATGCATTGCTGAAGGCGTTTTTCCTCGTAAATGGCGACGCGGTTTCATACGAATAATACCAAAGTGTGGTGATAAACCACCGGATGATCCGAAGTCATATCGGCCTATCACGCTTCTACCATCTTTGGGGAAACTTCTTGAGCACCTCATCGTTCCACGTTTACTACCGAACGGTCCAAAATTTCATAGTAATCAATATGGCTTCACCATCGGTAAATCAACAGTCGACGCGGCGCTTTCTGTCAGAAGAATCGTTAACCAGTCGGAACACAAGTACGTGATTGGTATCTTTTTGGATATTTCTGGGGCTTTTGATAACGCTTGGTGGCCTATGCTGTTGTTAAAATTAAAAAACCGCGATTGCTATAGAAACATATATAATCTCGTTTACTCGTAGTTTATAAACGGTTCCGCGGTACTTAAGCTCGGTCATTTTTCTAGTACTAAAGCACTAACCATGGGATGTACTCAGGGTTCAGTTGTCGGTCCTTATTTATGGAATTTGGGTTTTGATGATTTTCTCGCGATCCCGCTTCCTTGCGGCTGTTCACTTACTGGTTACGCGGACGATGGCCTACTGCTCATTCAGTCAAGTACCCGAGCCGGATTTGAGAACTTGGCCCATACTTGCCTAAATCTAATATCTCAGTGGGGTGATCGTAACCGCCTAGCGTTTGCGCCGCATAAAACCTATCAACTTCTACTAAAAGGTAATCTTAAATCATTGCCTACTATTAAATTTAATAACGTTCCCGTTAAAAAACAGCAATCCGTATGCTACCTTGGTATGGTCTTAGAAAGGAATTTTTCATTTATCGAACATATAAAAATAGTTGGCGAAAAAGCTAAAAGGAACTTTTATGCCCTAACTAGAATATCCAAAGCAACTTGGGGTCTATCATTCCTAACTTTACCTTTATCATTTTAACTTAGGATGTATGTGCTACGGTGCACCTGTTTGGGCCGATAGGGCCAGCATAGGGGCGGCGCGACGTAAACTGCTTCAAAGCCAACGTTTGGCATTGATATTTTTATGCAAGGTGTATAGAACAGTCAGTACTGAAGCCTTACCCGTTCTGGCAGGTGTACTTCCAGTCGATCTTGAAGTACAGCGACGTGCTTCAATGTACTACTCCGCGAGGGGGGAGGCCATGGACACTAACTTTGTTACACAACGCGACCTCAATAGAATTTCTAGAATATTTAAACCTCAGACTGACGTCTGGGAGGACCTCTTATCCGAATGGCAAAGTAGGTGGGATAATTCCATCAAGGGCCGGCATCTCCATCTGTTCTTTCCATCCGTTGGCGATCGGCTGGCTAAGACATGGCTGGAGGTTGACCACTGCGTTGCCCAATTTCTCACAGGTCATGGCAACTTTAAAAGTAAACTGTATTCTTTTAAACTTGTTCCTTCGCCTTTGTGTCAGTGTTCTACATCGAACTGTGAATTTGAACAGTCCGCACATCACATCTTGTGGGAGTGTATTCTTTGGCAGAATGAACGCAATATTATGTTGGATAGTGTACAAGTTACATCCGGAGTTGTTTATTATACGGACGTTGTTGAAACTAGAACTAATTTCCGTGCGTTCAGGCGCTTTTGCCATACCTATTACTGGAATCAATTGTAACAGCAAATACCTACTTAGGACCCATTAACTTGATCAAATGTTATTCCGTGGTGCTTGGCAATCTGGGCTTCTCCCAGTTGCAATAATGTCCCTTTGTGCCGATTGGCCTAGTTCTATTCTGTCTCCTGCTTATTATGGAGGGAAGTGGAAAAAATTTCTTTTTTCTTACTCCTCCGCTATTCTTTTCTGATTAATTTCGTTGCGGGACCCAAGACAGTTGAAACGTTTCTCCGGGACTCGTCGAGCTTCATTGCTCGGCGTTTTTCTGGCGGTCTCCACTGTTGATTCTGGCTTTCAGGAGTTGCAGTGGGTTGGGAACAGTGTGGCGGGTTTTGTCCCAAAAAAAAAAAAAAAAAAATGTGTTTTAAATGCGGTCGCAACGCCGCGAGCAAATGGGCAAGTAGAGAGGTACAATAGGACTGTACTCGCTGCTTTCAGTGCTACAAACTTTAATAAAGGTTACATTCGCAATGGGTGATTTAGTCAGGGTAGAAAAAGATGTTCCTTCTTGTGGTCAGAGTGGAAAGCTTATTCCAAAACTTTGTGGTCCTTATCGCATAATAACTGTATTGGATCATGATAGATATATTATTGAAGATACTCCTTTATCTCGAAAAGGTAACCGTCGTTTTGCTGGCACTTTTTCCGTAGATAAAATTCATCCATGATTAGTATTTGATAGAACCAATAATGAATCTGATAATGATTCTAATGATGATCAAAAATCTGTTCATGATGACGAAACCTAGTCTTCGCTTATAACCGTTTGATTTTCTGCAAATTGTCTATTTCTGCATGGTATGTGTATCTTAACAATTTGTTTCAGTGAAATAATAATATAATTAATCTTTTATTTCTAGTTGTCAAACCACTGGAATGTAGAGGTTTCAGTGGAATGACTAGACAGTGCTGAAAACATGAAGGGGCTTCAGTACTGTAGTGTGACATCTTAAGGCAAAAACATGAAGGGGTTTTGCCCTCGGATGATCATTAGATATTTAATGTACCTAGATATGTAGAGGCTACAATTAATTTATACAGTATTTTGAGGCGAAAACATGAAAGGGTTTCGTCCTCGTTGAATTATTAGTGTGAAATATTTGTTGTAGTTATGTATCTAATGTAATTCTAATTTTGAGATGAAATCAGACATGAGATGTTGATTCAGTTTGTGCTATTTGTTGTTAACTAAAGATTGAAATAAATATATATTTTTTTTATATACAATCTTTTAAATTATTAATGTTTTCACGAAACGTGAAATGACAGGAAGGGCCGACTGTTAGCCTTTTAAATTTATTAGAGTATGTATGTAACTAAATCAAAATAATGTCTTTATTTAATTTCAAATTGTAACCGTGTTCCCAAGAGAGACTATTTCAATCGTTGTTAAAATGACTTTTGTCGGTTGACAGCAAGTAGATAGCTGTCAACGTGGGTGGTCTCATTTGGGAACACGGCATTCGAGCTTGAGCAGTTGCAGGCTACACAGGTGGACTTGTTAAAAGTGTTAACTAAGTGAAAGTGATATTTTTATTAAAATAACTTAAAAAGCCAAACTTATACAAGACTTTAATTTATTCTCTTCGCAACCTTGAGGTGGATTGCAAATTAAAATTCGTAAGCACGACAGATTCTGGGACTGAAGTTTTCGCTCGTATTTTTTGTAGTGAATTTACCACACACGTAACAAAAATTGTTAGGATTGCTTTCACAGGAACGAGGCATATCTAAAATATAAATTCACATAATTTTAGTTCAAACTTCACAGTAAAAACACAATTTGTTTGATACACTTAAGACGTTGCTGTAGGTTACAGTGCTATTACCACGTCATACACTAATTGTATTTTCACGGTGTTTGATAGCAAATGCCAGCGCAATCTTAACGTTCTTTATGATGTATTAAATCTAGTAAAGTAAAGCCGTGCTGTAATAACGAACAAGCCGAAACTTGCGAGAGTGCGGAGAACGCAATACAAGATTAAACTTGCATAGCTCGATGATTCGAGCTAAGACACTTGTAATATTATAACTGATGATTAGTATTTACCAAGTACTGCCTATTTTTGTATTTCATCATTCATGGGCAAAACCATTGTTAACCAGTGTTATCATTGTAATCCCTTAATATGAAAGTGGTCTAAGTGTCTGTACAGTTAAAATAATAAGAATCGAAAATCACACTATAGTTATTGTTCAACATTTTCTCGAAATACCGCCCACGATGGATGCTCATGCGCATGAGAAGAGAACTCAATTATCCGGAACCTTTATAATAATAATAATAATAAGCCAATGGCTTAATTGCCAAGAGCCTCGACCAACACCTCAGGAGGCTCTCGTTAGGCAGCTGGATCAAGGGCTTGATTCAGAAAGCGGTACTGCTGGACACGGCTCGCATCGTCAGGAAATTCCTCTCTCTGGGGCCCTGACCGCCGGTAGCTTGTACCCTGTTCCCGATACCGGTGGGCTACTATTTTTAGGGTTCCGTACCTCAAAAGGAAAAAACGGAACCCTTATAGGATCACTTTGTTGTCCGTCTGTCTGTCAAGACCCTTTATCTCAAGAACGCGTAGACGTATCAAGCTGAAATTCACATGAAACACTCTATTCTATAGTCCCTTTAAGCTGTGAAAATATCAAACTTCTAAACCAAGCCAATCAAAAGATACAGCCGATTATGTCGATATTTTCAACAAATTTTCGACACTCGCAAAGGAATCAAAACCTACAGGATACTTCCCGTAAACTCAGAATCTTGAAATTTTTTGTACCCTCTCTGTAAGTTTCAAAATAAGATAATATAAAAACTAAAACAAATATAACGATATCTAGTAAGTAATTTGATTTCATCATCATCATCATCAACCACCGCCGTCGTTCCACGTCCCACTGCTGGGCACAGGTCTCCTCTCATACAGAGAAGGATTGAGCGTAATCACCATGCTTGCTCAATGCAGGTTGACGATTTCAGACTATAAAGTCCAGGTTTCTTCAAGATGTTTTCCTTCACCTTCAGTCATTGGTGTCCAAGATATACTTAGAAAGTACACATAACTTTAGAAAAGTTACATTGGTACTTGCCTGACCTGGAATCGAACCCGCGTACTCATACTTGTTTTTTATATTTTTAAATGTTTTTGTATCTCTTTACCTATATAAATATTTAAAAATGTAGAATAATATGTATATATAGAATAATAAGGGATAATAATAATAATACGCTAAGCGGCCCCCGCTACCGGTGGAAATGTGCAGTGCATGAAATGGACTCAATCAATCAACGAGAACGTCATGAGCGCATACTTTGGGGCTACAGAGGGGGGAAGTAACTTGACTGCGTACCGTGGTCAGATGCTCTCTCTGTTTCAGGTGCTTGAGCCAGCTGTCAATGTGTCGGCGCAACGACTGTCGGATCAGGTGCGGGTCATCCAGCGTAACCATATGCTGGATGATGTGGTGCTTGATCGCCTACGCCTCGAGTCACGGAATAGTCATGTTACGCCTGCTTCATCACTGGTCGCGGTACAACTTAACAGTGTTCCATCGCGACCCAACCTCGTTGATGAAAAGGATGGTGATGAGGCTATATCCGTGACTTCCCAGTGCAATGAACAAGTAAGGAGCGCTTTGGCGGATGCTTTCCGTGAGTACCGCTTTACTCCGCCTGAACTTAGACCACGCTTACCTCGTTTGCCCATGCATAAAAAAAAACAAGGCGCTAGTGTGTGCTCTAGACTCTCAGCTGTCCAACTATTTAAAGGATAGCAAAGATCTAACTAATACACATTCAATCCTGTACTGTGCAGCTGTTGCGATATGTCGTGTAGCTCATGTCAAATTTCCAGACAGTGACAGAGTCACACGACCAAAATCAGCTGTGCCAGCTTGGCAGTGCAGGATTGAGCGTCGTATCGGAGAGACTAGAGCACTCATTGGCAAACTAATTTGCTTCAGGGAGGGCAAAACTCGGCCTAGAGTGATGCGCTTTGTGAGCCGGGCATTCTCGGGGACTGATATTAGTTCTCGAGATTATTTGATCCACGTCACAGAGCGTATCGACTTTCTGAAGCAGAAAGTGTATGCATGGGCAAACCGTATTCGTCGGTACAAGCGAAGAGTGGAGTGGTATTCTCAGAATCGCAATTTCCGAAGCGATGAAAGGCGGGTCTATAGAGCTTGGGAGCGACCAGACCAAGGTGTCGCTGACACGTGCCTACCGGATAATAATGCCACATATTCATTTTGGCGCAATATCTGGTCGGTGCCTGTCAGTCACACTGAAGGTGAATGGACTCGGGATGTTGAGCGAGCCTGCGATCCAATACCAGAAATGGGGGCTATTACCATTTGCCCCCAAGATGTAGCTCTTGCAGTCCGTCCATTGCCTAATTGGAAGTCTCCAGGGCCGGATGGGCTGCATAACTTTTGGATAAAATGGTTTCCCAGGTCGCACGCTCGTTTGGCATCTCAGTTCCAGACTGCTTTAGAGTCTGGTTTGCTACCCCAGTTTCTAAGAATTGGAGTAACCTACCTGCTCAATAAATCAGGTAGCACCGCGGAACCCAAAAATTATAGACCGATCACTTGCTTACCAACGGTCTATAAAGTTCTTATATCCATTTTGAAAACCAAAATTAACACACATATTGACAGCAACTCCATCATGTCTGCCTCTCAAAATGGATGTAGGAGCGGGACTCCTTATTTATATGGCCATTAGCCAACAGGTTCGTCGCTCCCGAAAGGATCTATCGACATGTTGGATAGATTATAAGAAGGCCTATGACTCTGTGCCACACACATGGCTCATGCGGGTGCTAGAGTTGTATAAAGTGGATACAACTCTGCGCACCTTCCTGATGACATGTATGGGCCAATGGAGGATGGTCCTTTGCTACCCAGGATGTCGAAATATTCAGAGGAATAGCGAGCCGATACGGATTGAGCGAGGTATATTTCAGGGCGATAGTTTGAGTCCACTTTGGTTTTGCTTAGCACTGAATCCTCTAAGCACACTGTTGGAGGATTCAGGTCTAGGCTATCGGTTGAGGAGTGGTGGTCAGGTTATATCGCACCTTCTCTAAATGGATGACCTGAAACTTTTTGCTCCCAGCCATTTACAACTGAGGGAGCTACTGAAAATTCTGAAATTTTCAGTAGCGCCATCAGGATGGAATTTGGTGTGGACAAATGTGCGGTCATGCATGTAAAGCGAGGAGAGATTGTGGAACCCGCGGGAACCCAACTCACGAGTTCCATAAACCTTAGAGCCCTCTCTGCATCCGAAACCTATAAGTATTTGGGTATGTCGGAAGCGTTGGGTATTGTTATGTATGTGTATCCGAAGCGCACACGCAAGCGCGCCACCTACTATTGTCCCGTTGAGACCCTGTACGAATAAATCAGTGCGTTGCTAGCTACAGAGCCTTTCACTTGTGTACCCTCTCCCGCGTCCGCGTAGATACTGTTACGGGCTAGGGGTACTTAAACGCCGGTTAAGGGTTACGAAGTTTATTGGCAACGAAGGTACAGTCGATAGTAGGCAATGACAAGTAGAACGTAGCTGATGTCTCACCGAAGTCTTCCCTTATGTCCACGAAGTCCGTGTTGTAAACACACAATAACGCTACAGATGTTTCTTCACGTAGTACTTACAGTTCTCGTTACAGTTGTCGCAGTAGGTCTTCTTTAAGATCGCTTCTTAACTGTCGCTGTTTTCGTATCGCTAGTCGAGTGTAGACTGACTGTGGCCGGCGTCGCGGCGCCTATATATAGCCCAGCTGATCGAACATTCCAGATTCCTCTAGACGTAATAATAATAGCACATAACTTCGAGGTCACTCGGAAGTACCTACGGTAATTCCCGGAAACGGGTTTCTAGAAATTTCGATGTCGACACTTTGTTGACAAAACTGTTGAGACCTGTACCATTCGATAGGCCGTCCTGAGTCTAGTAATGCGTTTTATTATTGTACCTAGAAAATGTCTAGATCTGGAGGAATAGGGCTCAAAAGTGACACACTGCTTGTCACGTGATATTGAACCTTATGCCATCGACATAAGGTCCATTCGTAACATTGCCCCCTTCTTAGTCATGCTCGTCCCGAGCATGATTTGATCCATAATAGCGAGCTAGGCGGTCTACGTGTACGATCTTCAGCTTCCCTCTAGGTCCTTTCTTTATCCGGTAGGTGACATCGTTTATCCTGGTTACTATCGTGTACGGACCCTCCCATTTGGCTTGAAATTTCGGACTCTTTCCTTTTCTCCTTATGGGATTATGTAACCATACCAGAGTTCCTTCTTCAAATCCGGGTACGTTAGCTTTGCGGTCGTATCGGATCTTCATTTTCTCGCTGGTTTTGAGACCATTCTCTCGCACTAGCTCATGTATTCCATCTAATTTACGCCGTAGGTCGGCCACGTAGTCGACGGCTAGGATAGGAGTATCGGGAGGTGTTCCGGTTAGTGCATCTATGGGTAGTCTAATTTCTCGGCCGAAGTTGACTTTCGCCGGTGTGCAATTTGTGCTATCATGTGTTGCTGAGCGGTATGACATTAAAAAGAGTGGAATGTATTGGTCCCAATCCCTTTGATGTTCTTCCACTACTTTGGCCAAATGATTCTCCAACGTCTGATTGAATCTTTCGACCATTCCATCTGACTGTGGGTGATACGGTGTTGTACGAGTCTTATGTATCCCGAGTAGTTGGCAAACCTCTTGAAATAGTGAAGACTCGAAGTTTCTACCCTGGTCAGAGTGTAACTCCAAGGGAACGCCAAATCGACAGAACACCTCGTGAACTAGCTTTTTGGCGACTGTATGAGCTTCCTGGTTAGGTACTGCAAAAGCTTCTGGCCATTTGCTGAAATAGTCTTGCATGACGATGATATACCTATTCCCTTCTTCAGTAACAGGGAATGGCCCAGCTATATCGACAGCAACTCTTTCCCATGGTGCACCAACATTGTACACTTTCAGCCGACCTCTGGCTCTCGTTTGCGGTCCCTTTACTGAGGAGCAAGCTACGCATTTTCTACACCAGTCCTCTACGTCTTCGCGGCAATGCACCCAGTAGAATCTTTTCCTCACCTTCTCCAGGGTTTTCTTTACTCCTAGATGTCCTCCGGATACTCCGTCGTGCACCTGTCTTAGCACTGACGCGACTTTATCGCAGGGGACAACTATCTGTAAGGTGACCTCCTGTCCACTGGGTGATTCCCATTTCCTCTTGAGAACTCCATTATCAATTATCAGGCTGTCCCACTGAGCCCAGTAACTTTTTGCTGTTGGGCTAAGCGCTGATATTTCACTCCAAGCGGGCCTCTGGCCACGTTGCTTCCACTCGATTACTGCCTTCAGGTCACTGTCGTCCTTCTGTGCGTCTTTCAATGATCGATTATCCCAGTCTTCGTCCAAAGCGTTCACCTGGATAATCCTTACGTTCTCTTTCTGTTTGTCACAATGTCGGCCCTTACTTCCTGAACTAACCTGGCGACGGCGGTCCTTTTGTCTTGCCTTTTTCTCGAGGCGCTTCTTCTTACGCGCCTCGTCCTCGACTTCCTTGTCCCGCTTTGCGTCTGCCTTAGTCCACGACCTTCCGCACGACCGCTCGCGCTCTTGTTCTCGCTTGCCGGAACGTTCGCGTTCCTGGTCTCGGTCTCGCTCGCGGTCCTTGACGCGTTCCCGCTCTCGTTCAGCGGGTCGCTCGCGGTGCCCGCTCCGATCGCTCCGCTCACGCCACTCGACTCGCTCGCACGGGCGCTCGGACTCGACCTTCGCATCGCGCTTGCGCCACGCCATCACCGCGGCCTCTTCACGTGACCAAGAAGTTCTTCTTCCCTTAGCCTTCCTGGGACAATCAATTCTAATGTGCCCCTTTTTGCCACACTCATAGCAAGTTGGTCCTCGTCGGGCTTTTATTTGTGCGGTCACTTCTCGAATACGGTCGTGTTGTGGGCCATCTTGACGTACTGCTTCCACCTCCAGAGCATGCGTCAAAGCTGCCTTCAGGGTCTGATGGTGACCCAGACGTACAGCAGCCCTGACTTCTGCATCTCGAATCCCATCAGTAAAGAATCGTAGAGTAGTAGCGCCAATCAATCCCGGTGTTGATGCATACGCCTTCCGAACCATACGTTCAATTTCCGTGGCCCATTGTTGCAAACCCTCGCTGCTCTTCTGTGTGCGTTCGCGGAGTTGAGCCCTGTAGACATGTTCCAGGTGTTTCTCTCCATATCTAGTCTCCAACGCTTCTAATAGACAGGCTAGGGTATTGCAATCGCCGGAAATATTCTCGAGGATTCGTATGGCATCACCACGCAAAGCAAGCATAAGGGCCGTTAGAGCTTGATCGTCGTCCCAATTGTTGCCTTTTACGATCTTTTCGAATTGAAGGCGGAAGGCCACCCAAGATGTTGTTCCGTCAAAATGAGGTACCTTGAAGGTCGGCAAAGCACTGGGTACAGGTACCACACCTTTAATGCCTCCTTTCTGCACCGTTTTATGGAGAAACTGTATTTCTTTCTCACACTCCATGATGGTATTGTCTAGTTTCTCCATACGCGCATCTTGTTTGTCTATACGCATGTCTTGCTGGTCCATACGGGCATCTTGTTGTGCTGTTTTTATTTTAAGCTCATTAACCTCTTCTTTGGTTTCTTTCCACTGTTTATTTAGTTCTAATACTAGTTGCTGGGATTTTGCCTGAGATTCATCTATTTTTGCTTGGGTTTCCACCTGGGATTGTTTTATTTGAGCCTGGGTTGCTGCCTGGGATTGTTCTATACTCAGCTTTATTTGCGCCGTCAAGTGAGCCAGTAACGCCGAAAAATCGGGTCCGCTGGCTCCGGCAGTGGTGGTGGTAGTAGGCGCACTCACATTCGTCGGTGTTACGACGGCCGCATCTTCTACGGGTGCAGGGACACCAAGTGATACTTCCTCTTGACGCGCCAAATCCATCGCTGCTTGTCGTCGCGTGCGAACTCTTTCGTCTTCCCTTGGCGTGACCGGCATGCCGCTTCTGACACCAATTGTTACGGGCTAGGGGTACTTAAACGCCGGTTAAGGGTTACGAAGTTTATTGGCAACGAAGGTACAGTCGATTGTAGGCAATGACAAGTAGAACGTAGCTGATGTCTCACCGAAGTCTTCCCTTATGTCCACGAAGTCCGTGTTGTAAACACACAATAACGCTACAGATGTTTCTTCACGTAGTACTCACAGTTCTCGTTGCAGTTGTCGCAGTAGGTATTCTCGAAGATCGCTTCTTAACTGTCGCTGTTTTCGTATCGCTAGTCGAGTGTAGACTGACTGTGTGCGGCGTCGCGGCGCCTATATATAGCCCAGCTGATCGAACATTCCGGATTCCTCTAGACGTAATAATAATAGCACATAAGTTCGAGGTCACTCGGGAGTACCTACGGTAATTCCCGGAAACGGGTTTCTAGAAATTTCGATGTCGACACTTTGTTGACAAAACTGTTGAGACCTGTACCATTCGATAGGCCGTCCTGAGTCTAGTAATGCGTTTTATTATTGTACCTAGAAAATGTCTAGATCTGGAGGAATAGGGCTCAAAAGTGACACACTGCTTGTCACGTGATATTGAACCTTATGCCATCGACATAAGGTCCATTCGTAACAATACTATACGTAACATTGGCGACGAGAATTTTACGAACCACGCGTTTAGTAGAATGTCCAGTTCTGTGCAATTTGGAATATTACATATGTTCGACCATAATGTGCAAACTTGGAAAACGTATAAGGGACGTATATCACAATACTTTGTGGCAAATGACATCAACGAAAAGACGGATTCTGCGGGTGAAAAACGAAAAGCCATCTTGCTCAGCGCACTCACGGAGGCTACCTACAAATTGGCAACGGATTTAGTGCTACCTAAAGCCATAGAAGACGTGCCCTACGTAGACCTATTATCGCTACTGGACAACCATTTTACTCCCAAACATGTCGGGTTTGGTGAGCGTCACAATTTTTACGCGGCGTCACAACAAGCAGGGGAATCTCATTCGCAATGGGCGGCGAGATTACGAGGATTGACAGAAAAATGTGCCTTTCTTAACGTGGAGGAGGCACTCCGCGACAAATTTATCATGGGGATGCAGCCGGGACAGGAGAAGGAGAAACTGTACACGAAAGACCTGGCCGACCTCACGCTGGCCAAGGTCGTGGAGATGGCAGAAAACCTCCGATGTTCACGCGCTGCCGCCGTGGCCAGTGCAGGAGCGCTGGCGCCGGCATCCGCAGACCAGCCGTTGTTCAAGATAGCTGATAAAGGAAAAAGTGGCAATAGTGTAGCGAAGGAGAAATGTAGTGTATGTGGTTATTCAAATCATAAATCAGCTGACTGTAGGTACTCAAATTATATTTGTAAAAAGTGTCACGCAAAAGGCCACTTGCGTAAAATGTGTCCAAAAGTAAATTACGTGCAGGTGGATGGCAGTGGCAAGGGTGAGGTTGACGATGACGGTAAATTGTTCCATATCCGTTCATTCAGGGGAGAACCCATGGTGGAAACTGTTTGGATTAATAACGTGCCATTTAAATTTGAAATTGATAGCGGGTCGGCGGTAACCGTAGTCTCGGAAGCATTCTACACAACTAATTTCATAAAGGTGCCATTATCAAGTACATGTAAACAGCTTATAACGTATAACGGCGGGAAAATCGTGTGTCTAGGTACGCTGCGTTTGCCGATACGCTACGCGGATCGTACAAATATTATGCATGTGTATGTCGTTCGCGATGGCGGCCCGCCCATTCTTGGTCGAGATTTCATATCATTATTTCGCTTACAGTTGATCCCGGTCAACTTTTGTGGCACTTCTGAACTGCAATTACAATACCCAAAGTTATTTTCGAATGAATTAGGAACATTTAATAAATATAAAGTAAAACTATCGTTAAAGGATGGATCAAAACCGGTTTTTTGCAAAGCACGCCCCGTAGCGTTTGCTATGCGTGCAATGGTCGATAAAGAAATCAATAGATTAGTTAGTTTAGGTATTTTAGAATCCATAGAATTTTCGGAATACGCTTCACCGATAGTTCCAGTTCTAAACCGAAACGGGACAGTCAGGTTATGTGCCGACTATTCAGTTAGCATTAATAAACAGTTACAAGTAGAACAATACCCGCTGCCGACAACTAACGAACTATTTACGAAGATCCACGGCGGACAGCAGTTTAGTAAACTAGATTTATCTATGGCTTATAACCAGTTAGTATTAGACGATGAGTCAAAAAACCTAACCTGCATAAATACTAACCGCGGACTATATAGATTTACTCGTTTAGTGTTTGGGTTAGCCAGCGCGCCGTTTATTTTTCAACGAGCTATCGAGGGTCTGTTATCAGGAATAGACGGAGTGTTGTGCCTGTTAGACGATATTTTAATAACTGGGAAGGATAGGCAGGATCATTTACAAAAACTAAATTTAGTGTTGAAGCGCTTAGAAGAGGCGGGGTTAACGTTACAAAAAGAAAAGTGTAGTTTTTTCCAAGACGAAATTAGTTATTTAGGTTATATTATCACTAAAGATGGCTTAAAAAAAGCGCCGGAAAAAATAAAAGCAATGTTGGAATCACCAGTGCCCACAAATGTCAGTCAGCTTCAATCGTTCTTAGGGTTAATTAACTATTATAGAAACTTTGTGCCTAACGCATCCACAATCCTCACTCCATTGTACGATCTCTAAAAAAAGGGGTGTGAGTGGAGATGGACTGATATTCATGACTCGGCGTTCAGGTCAATAAAGGAGTTCATGACATCAGAACAGGTCCTCGCACATTTTGACCCTAACGCGACGATAATACTGACAGTAGATGCATCCCCTAATGGGTTGGGGGCGGTCCTCTCACAAGTAGGTTCAGACGGAGTGGAAAAACCTATTTCTTTTGTATCACGTACCTTAAACTCCGCTGAAAAGCGATATGCTCAGATTCAAAAGGAAGCAACCGCCATTATTTATGGCGTGCGTCGTTTTCACCAATATTTGTACGGTAGGGCCGAACCATTTATTCTTCGAACGGATCACAAGCCCCTATTGGCAATATTTGGACCCCATAAGGGCATTCCAGAAATGTCGGCGAATAGATTACAACGGTACGCCTTGTTTTTAAGTAGCTATAACTATAAAATAGAATATGTCCGCAGCGCGGACAACAGCGCTGATTACTTCTCGCGCGCGAGCTTGCCGCGTACAGTTCACGAGTGCGCGTGCACCGAACAGTGTCAGTGTTGTGATTGCGAAGTATCCTATGACCGAGCGACTTATGTTTGTTTTGTTGTAGACGCAGGCATGCCCGTAACTTTAGAAAAGTTGCGTGAGGAGACAAGTAGTGACGCAATATTAAGATTAGTGATAGACTTTATTTTGAATGGTTGGCCACCAAAGATAAGCGATGTAAGGGTAAAACCATACTACTTATGTAGATCACAATTATCCTACGAGAATGGTTGTGTCATGAGAGGTCACAAAGTGGTTATTCCTCCGAGTTTATACCAAATCATTCTCAAGGAATTACATACGTCCCATCTAGGAGTGGTAAAAACTAAGGCCGAAGCGCGATCAAGGTTTTGGTTCCCGGGAATTGACCAGGCAATAGAAACAATGATAGGTTCATGCGACGTGTGCATCCAATTGCGCCCCGCGCCACCGCGCGCTCCGCTGGCTCATTGGAAATTCCCACCTTGTCCTTTCTACAGAATACACATAGACTTCCTAGGCCCGATCAAAGGATGCGTTTATTTGGTAGCGGTAGATGCTCATACTAAATGGGTAGAAGTATATAACATGAACACGGCTACTTCGTCAGCCGCGGTGATGGGGAAGTTATGTGATTTCATGTCTAGGTTCGGAGTTCCCGAAACGATAGTAAGTGATAATGGCACTGCTTTTTGTTCGCGGGAATTTAAACTATTTTGCACGGCAAACGGGATTTCACATATTACGTCACCCGTCTATCACCCACCTAGTAACGGTCAGGCGGAAAGCTTTGTTAAAGTGATTAAAAAGGGAATAAAGTCTTGTATTATGTCGTCTAATAGCCCGAAAGAAACATCATTTAAATTACTAAGATACCTTATGGATTATCGGAATTCGATTCACTCAGCTACTGGGTTGTCCCCTGCGCAATTAGTGTTTGGGCACAAACTAAGATCGCGATTGGATCTGATAGATCCAAAGTCACCCTTACCCTCGTCACCGTCTGTGTCTAAAATTGTAAAAAAATCAACAGTGTATGCAAACTAAACTACAAGGGAAGAAGAAAACCCGTTATTTTAAGAAAAACGATGTTATTTTATTTAAAAAGTTCGTAAATAAAATAAACTATACATGGTGTCAGGGCGTGGTAGTTAAAAGAATAGGGAAAGTTTTGTATTTAATAAAAGACTGTAATAGTTCAGAAAGCTATAAAAGGCACATAAACCAGTTGATGCAATACAAAGGAAGAAACAACACTGAAACGCATAATGAGCAGTATTCAAATGTGAACTTACCTGGGTCATCTTGTCCTTCCGCGCCGCAACCGTCAGCGCCAGACTCACTATCGTCGTCGCCCTCATCTTCACCGCCGCCGTCCCAGTCGTCGCCAGCTGCTGCAGACACGCACATACCCCAGCCGGAAATCGACTCACCGAATCCTTCGCCGGATAGTTCGGAGAGAGAGAAGAGGGCAGAAGGGTGCGACCCAAGTACTTCTTCATCGAAAGATGTCGAGTTAGCGAAGGACACTGTACAGGCCCAAAAGGAACTCGATGCTCAGACCACAGAAGGCGGTCAGGTAATAACGGACACACCAAAGAGATCGAAACGTAATCGCCCTGTTATGTGTTTCAAAAAATACTTTTAGAGTAATACCTTTGTCAAAATATTTAGTTGTTAAGAGTAAACTTTGTTTTGGATGCTAGTTGGGGATGTTGATTTGTATTCGGGGTTTTGGACTAAGGGGAGGAATTGTTATGTATGTGTATCCGAAGCGCACACGCAAGCGCGCCACCTACTATTGTCCCGTTGAGACCCTGTACGAATAAATCAGTGCGTTGCTAGCTACAGAGCCTTTCACTTGTGTACCCTCTCCCGCGTCCGCGTAGATACTATACGTAACAGGTATCAATGTTACTGACATGAAGCAATTGTTCTTAACGCTTCTTTGGCCGCTTGAAAAAAGTGCTTAATAGTCTTTTATCAGGCGGTAACAAGGTGCGCGCTTTCAACGGTTGGGTCATGCCGGTTTTGATGTACTCTTTTGGCATACTCAAATGGACTCAAACCGAACTCGACGCCCTGGATAGGAGAGTCCGTACACTGCTGACTACAAATCGATTGCATCACCCACGATCATCGGTTATGAGGCTGAATTGTATATCCCGCGAAAATGTGGAGGTCGAGGCTTTTTAAACGCTAAGACACTCCACAATCGCGGGATATGCAGTCTCAGGGAATATTTCCTGAAAACTGACGTGGGAAAGCATCGAGATGTGGTCGCGGTTGACAAGAGCCTCACTCCGCTCTCCTTGGCTAAAGAGAACTGGCGTAAACCAGTAGTGCTTGACACCAATGATCGCGTGGAGGTATGGAAGAACAAGGAGCTTCACGGACGCTTTTTCAGAGCCCTACACGGGCCTGATGTAGATTTACAAGCGTCCGTAGCCTGGCTACGATTCGGTGACCTTTTTGGGGAAACCGAAGGTTTTGTATGTGCAATTATGGACGAAGTTATGATGACGAACAATTACCGGAGATTTATTGTGAAAGACGGCACAGTTGACATCTGTCGGGCATGTCACCGGCTGGGGGAATCAATAAGACATATTATCTCCGGATGTTCTCGTCTAGCTAACGGAGAGTACTTGCATAGATTCAACCTTGTAGCTAGGATAATTCATTAGCAACTTGCGCTTAAATACCACCTTGTGGAATTGGAGGTGCCGTACTACAGGTATATGCCCGACCCAGTTCCAATGCAATTCCAGTACAATGTGATATGGCCAGGAAAATGGCCATATCACATTGTACTGGGATCGATCCATCATCACTGACAGAACTATTGTTGCCAATAAGCCTGATATAGTGATGGTGGATCGATCAGAGCGACGTGCAATGATTGTTGACATAACCATCCCGCATGATGAGAACCTCGTGAAAGCCGAGAAAGATAAACAAATCAAGTATCTTGACTTGGCTCACGAGGTTGTCGACATGTGGGAAGTGGATTCAGCAATCATTGTACCGATAGTCGTGACAGCCAATGGCTTAATAGCCAAGAGCCTCGACCAACACCTCAGGAGGCTCTCGTTAGGCAGCTGGGTCAAGGGCTTGATTCAGAAAGCTGTAATCCTGGACACGGCTCGCATTGTCAGAAAGTTCCTCTCTCTGGAGCCCTGACTGCCGGTAGCTTGAACCCTGTTCCCGATACCGGTGGGCTACTATTTTTTATATTTTTAAATGTTTTTTATATATTTATATAAATATTTAAAAATGTAAATCATATGTATGTAAAATACATAAACGAATAATAATAATAATAAAGCAAGGCCAAGCAATAGATCCCTGTACGGTGTACGTACATGGGTTAAAATATATTAATTACAATAAGTTAGCCAGTAGGCTAACGTATTTGCACTTTGGGCGCGACCTACATTTGACAGTGCATTGACACTGACGCATTGCATTATTCTAAGCATTTCATGTAATATTTTATATTTAGTGTTCAATTAGACGTGGTTTGAATCGGACAACTTGCATTTTTATTTAGATTCATCCCGTTGAGCATTCACTGACATTTTCTGCATTTAAGTTTGACAATTTACATTTACAGTGACATTACTTATGTTAGGGAAACACCCTACATAGTTTTTTTTGGTCCTTCGTAACTATTGCAAATACCATACAGTCCGACACGTCGGTCGATAAGTCGTCGCGCGGGATCTGTGTCGTGTCGTGTCATACCGTGCCACGTGTGTTGCCGTGCAGGAGCATTCTGGGAGGTACAGCGGTCCAGGTTCCAGAGCGTCACAGTGCATTGCATTTGCATACAGGGAGAGTTCCTGAATTTCTAGTAAGATCGTTCATTTTTTTTCTTACGGCTTTATAATGGAGGGATTTTTCGTGCGTCAAGCGGAGATCCTCGAGGAAATGAAGAGAATCCATTCTAATTTCAAGAAGGATTCAGCGAGCAGGAAGACCACCGATTACATTCGTAAAAGGCTTGAGAGGTTAGATGTACTCTGGGCGGAATGTGAAGAGAAGAACCGGGAGCTGAGTGCAGTCGAGCAGAAAGATCATCAATATTTCACCGGTAACATTTATGAGGTCATTAGAAGCTGGTACCATGGAACGCGCCAGGAGATTGCAGAGTTCGAGGTAAAGGCTCTTACTGGACCCAGTAACGCCGGCCATAGTAAGTTAAACGTTGAGTTTGACAACACCATGTTCGAGTCATCCGTAAGAACAGAGGATAAGTTGCTCGAGTTACAACAGTTGCAACAAGCTAACTTCCGTGCATTCACTAGGTTAGCAAATCGAAGCCTAAGCGAGATTAAGGAGAAATGGGAAATTGAGGATATGCTTAAGACTGTAGAGCTTCGGTGGACTGCGATTGACAAGGTACATTTACAAATTGATGGCATATTAGAGGGGAATTCACATGACTATTACGACGAGTTCTGTCGTCACGAAAATGCATTTACAAATATGAAACGTGCGCTGAACTCGAAATTAAACGCTTCTATACATCAACAGCAAACTTTGCCAAAGATTGACATACCTATCTTTAACGGTAATTATACATTATGGCCTACTTTTATGGATCTTTATGTAGAAGCGATTCATAATAATCCAGCGATTGCAAAAACCCAGAAAATGCAGCATCTAAAGGGTAGACTTCGCGGTGAAGCGGAAAAGCTCGTGCAGCATTTACACATAGCACCCGAAAATTACGATACGTGTTGGGAAATTTTGAACCATAGGTATAATAATTTAGAATTAAACGAACTTACCTTGTGAAGTTCGATTCTAATTATACGAAGATCACGAACCGAAGATGATTACCAATTTACATGCAGCAGTACGTAGTATGGTGCCGTCCTTGTCACACTTTAAAGACTTTTCATAAAGAAAAGAAAAAAAAAAATATATTCAAATACCCGCTCATCGACCCCACTCCGGTCTCACTGTCCTATGTTCATTACGTTTTAGGGCTAGTCTAACCAAATAAGAAAAATATTGGGCTTTAGGGCCGGGAGGGTTGTGGTAATCATCTTCGGTTCGTGATCTTCGTATAATTAGAATCGAACTTCACAAGGTAAGTTCGTTTAATTCTAAATTATACTTCATATCACTCCCGAAGATGATTACCAATTTACATGCAGATGTTTAGAGTGTAATATAAAATTTATACAGATTTTTCTTTTTTGTTTCGAAATGGTAATGATTAAACAAATTTATAAACAATTGATTTGCAATATTTACTAGCAAACTGCAGTTTTTGTGTTAACAGTAAATAAGGATAAAGATTCATACAATTAAGTAAACAATGAATTTGGGAGGCGATTTCCTATCGATTCAATAGTTTCTCTATTATAATACGTTTGAAAAATATTAGAGATATTAGTCCAGCCCACAGCCCTCCGAACCGCCTGCAGACTGAACTGATGTATGCCGCGTGCCTTGTGCTATGTGCACCAACATTGACACGTCCACAGTGCTTCTTTGGAGAGTATCCTTTACCCTGTGGGATAAAGTTTGAAGCCCAATTTTCCTGTGAAGCTTACGAAAACTTATGAATAAATTATTTGTCTCAGTGTTTCTAATAGATCTTGTTTTATCTAAGTATGCTTTCGATGCGATGGCTGGACATATATTACGGTTCTCTTTAAAAAAGGCAGTCTGATCAGGGGTTGGTAAGCGCAGGGTCTTGACGATATAATTAAGTCAGTATTTTTTTTAATACAATTGAATCATTACTTTCAGTAATATTATTATTTTTGATTAAGCTAAGAGTTGAAATTCTCTGAGTTGACACAATGGCAATCAAAGCGACAGTTTTATATGACAAAGCATTAAGGCTCACATTATCATAAGGATAATAATCACTTAAATAATTTAAAACCACGGAGCTATCCCATGTTGTATCATATTTAGGAGTAGGAGGATTTAGTCTAAAAGAACCTTTCAATAATCTATTCACATAATCAGTTTTTTTTTATTGAATTACCCCGAACCAGCGTTAAAGTGGATCTCGTGGTATTTAAAGTACTATAGCTAGCCCCGTCATTATGCCTATCTGACAAAAATGTTCTATTGCCAGACATATCGTCAATCCAGAAACTGCAATGTTTTTTGTTGATCAAACTCCAACCAAAATTTTAATGAGGAATTATACAGAGATAGTGTATTTTGGGCTAGCGAAGCCATGAGTAAATCTACTGACGATGCTGGTACGCCACGTTCAATCAACGACTGCCGGATAATATAGCTGCCACCAGGGTAAGGCTTATACAGTGAGTGTGCTTCTCTGAAAGGAGAATGCATTAGCTTAGTATTCGGCTCAAAAAATATTTCTTGTGACACAAGTAGTTTTCGATATAGCGGAAACCACGGCTGTGAGGGCCAGTAGGAAAACACAATAATGCCTTCGGCTTTATCATTTACGGATTTGTGAGGAACTTTTGTAATAAGGCAAAATGGTGAAAATGCGTAAAATTATATTATGTTTGTCCATTTAAACGTAAATGCATAAACTTCTTCTGACTGCGGATCAATCTTCCACGAAGCATACCTGTCACACTTATGATTCTGTATGCTTGCGAAGAGATCAAAATGGGGGGTGCTAAACTTAGCTCAAATTTCAGAAAACGCGTAGTCAGCTAGTTGCCACTCGGTATCGATGGACTATTAGTGTGAAGCGCGATCTGCACCAACATTATCGCTAGATTGAATATATCGCAAATATGAAAATTCTACACTTTTCAAAACACTTCCATATGTCGTGTAAGATCGTTTAAGCGAGTGTGTTGTATTCCTCCCAATTTATTAATGTAAGCAATGGATGTTATATTATCTATTTTGAGAAGGAAATTGCAATTACTTAAATGAGAGCCAAACATTTTTATCGCATAAAAGGCAGCTTTTAGTTCTAAGAAGTTAATATGATTTTTAATCTCTCTTGCACTCCAATTACCACCAGGTATTTCGCTGTTACATGGTACTCGCCAATCTGTACGAGATGCATCGCAAAATATTTCTAGTAAATAATCATTACTTTGAATAGATGAATAGCTTGTTTCAATATTGTCACTCCACCATTTAAAATCTGGCTGTAGACAGCTAGGCAAAACCATACGCTTATTATAATTATCAGAATAGTTTAAAGCTAAGAATTTGTCGCGTTCTTTTTGCTTAGTATACACCCATCCGTACTGTACGGCTGGGCATGCTGATGTCAAAAGTCCTAGAAATTCCACAAGTTGTCTTATTCTGCACATTTTCGTTTGTGAAAAAGACCTGACTGCGTTATTAATGCGAATTTTCGTGTCAACTGGTCTTTTTTAAATTATTTATTAGGAGTTCAAATGATTCTAATATATCTCTTGTAGCAATAACATTTCAACGCACTCACTGTTAGAGCCATAAAAAATCGTATAGGTAATTAACCGCCATTTAGCCGTCCGAACGTAGAGATTGTAATTCAGGTTTTAGTAGCTTTGTGAAAACAAGTGGAGCAGTGCAAAGCTCAAATGGCAGAACATTAAACTCATAAAGTTGTGAATTCCAATAAAAGCGTAGCTTTTTACGTTCTTCATTATTAATTGTTATCAAAAAGTGAGCCTAAGCATCCTTTAAATCAAATGTAGCCATAAATTACTTTTGGTCTAGGAGCTTTAGTGCAGTACGGTAACGCTCCATTTTAAAATGCTCCACTTTGATGAATTTATTTAGTTCCTTTAAATTTAGTATAAAATGATGTTCACCATTCGGTTTTAGAACTGTGAATACGGGCGACAAAAAACTGATCATCACAGGGGTTGCACAATGAAATATATTTTGGATCAAGATGTTTAAGTACAGATTCTTGGATTATTTTAGATTCACAAGAAGAAAATCGGTCATTTTTAGGTATTATTTTTTGTACGGGTTCCTCCTTAAAGGGAATTTTATAACCTTGACCCCAAGACAGAATATTGGAGTCATTCGTAATAGTACACCAATAATTATAATAAAACTGCAATCTGCCGACAATTGATGAGTGTACCTCTGGTTCTAAAGTCAGTTCCTCCTTGAGCGGTACCGTGTGTGGCTCCTGGTGTGCATCGGGTTGCGGTTGCGCGACAGCGGCTGTCGGGCCGTCTAGTGGGGCGGATACGCTCGCGGCCCGGCGGTGGCAGTCCGCGACGCCCCCCTCGCGTTTAAAGCCCCTCGACGCGCTGATATGGATGGACCAGATTAGAGCGCGTGCTGTGTTTTAATGGCAGGTCGCACTGCTGGCATACGAGGGCGTAGTTCCATACTAGATTTTGATATAGTTTTGGACGATTTCAAGTGTTCGGCCAACTCCGAACCAAATATAAAAAATTGTCTATTTGCGTATTTCTTATAGTACGTCGGGTTTGCTTATTTAGAGTATTTATAGCGGCAAACCGTCTTGAGAGAGATTCTTTATAGTGTATATCACAAAAAAGTTTAGCTGCATCACTGAGTGGCTTTATGATATCTCGGAAATCTGTTTTATTTTTAGAGCTATATTGATCGCTTTTCCGAGTGCAGCCAGACCACTACCAAGCTGATTCTGGTGACTTTGGCTGTAAACATCTCTCTTATTAATTGTTTCTGTAAGCGCAGCTTTGATCTCGAGATTCTACGCCGGGTCTTTTAGGTGAGGACAGTTTTCTGGAGGCAAATATTCTTTTATTCGATCAACTGGCTTTTCTTCTTCTAACTGGAGCATTATTTTTGCAAAGGAAGATGAATTGTGCCTCTTGTAGCAAGAAGGTCGATGCTGGAGACCTTATTAAGTGTACAGGTTGTAAATCAGATTACCATTACAAATGTCTCAATATTACTAAGAGTGCACTGTTGGACACGAAGCGCAATTTTAGATGTGAAGCCTGTTGTAATATAACATTACGTGTTCGGGTAACCGATGATACCCCAGTCAGGGGTACTCGCGTGAATGTAGCTGAAATGGAGTACAATAGCCAGTCTCCAGAGGTAACTGGACAGCGATCCCTAACATCGGGTGAGTCTGATTGTGTCAAGGCCCTAATGGAACAAGTTCATGGGGTCATCATGACAAAATTGAGTTTACTGGAAACAAAAATACTAGAGGAAATAAATGCTTCTGTTACCTTATTGATAGTAGAGAACGATAATCTAAGGCAGGAATTACAGGCTAGTAAGAGAAAATGCATAGCATATGAGGAGGAAATTAGTACATTAAAATCGGATTACCAAAACAGGACGCAAAACGTCAAAAGTACTTCGAAAAATGTTTGTAATAATCTGCAACAATCAGCTGATACGTCTGGTATAAAAAATTGTTCAACCACTACAAGGCCGGTATCATTAACGTACGGTGGTGGTGACGTACAGAGTAGGGAGGCACAATCGCAAGTGTCGACTTATGCGGCGGTGACTAGTAAGACAGCGAAAGCGGATATTACCACGGTTCATGATAATTGGACCGAGGTTAAAAGTGTAAGGAGGAAGAAACCAATTATAAGAGGTGGCAATACTTCAATTTTAGCATTAAAAGCAGTTGAGAGGAAGAAATACCTTCATGTGTGGAGGTTGGATAAAAGTACCAGCGAAAAAAGTTTGCGCGATTACATTATAACCATACTCGGTACGGATTCGGATATAATAATAGAAAAACTAAAACCTAAAACGGAGAGAGACTATGCATCTTTCAAAATTGGTGTAACAGAAAGTGACTTTGTAAAACTTAGCAACGCATCTGTGTGGCCGTTGAATGTGGAGTTTAGCGAGTGGGTTTGGTTTCGTCGCTCAACCAAACCGACACAACAGGAAACCAAGTAGAAATATTAACATCTTGTACCAGAACGTGAGAGGACTTCGAACTAAAATCAATCAACTAACATCATTATTGCAGTCATCTACAAGGGAATTATTCGCATTCACGGAGACAGGGTTAAATGATGGCATTCAAAATTCGGAATTTATGTTCCCTGGATACCAAATATTAAGATGTGATCGCGCAGACGGGCGTAAGCATGGTGGCGTGCTTTTAATATCCACACCGCGGTTTGAGCTGCGGCAAGTATCGATGCCGGACGATATTGATATAAACAATCATAGGTTTGAGTTACTTTGTGCTACGGTTTATATGAATAAGCGATTAGTACTGGTATGTTGTGTAGTGTATATTCCACCTCAAACTGATGAGTCTGAATACATGATACTATTCAATATATTGGAAAAACTATGTGTCAAATATTGTCATAAATTAGTTATCTTTGGAGATTTCAATTTATGTTCCTGTAATAAAAATATTTCTAATTATTATGACTATTTTATGGCCTTTTGTGAATTCACTCAATATAACGGTATACCTAATTGTAACGGAAGACAGTTAGACATAGTGTTGAGCGCGCGTTGTGGCGTGTCAGTGAGCGCAGCGGACGAATGTATGGAACCTGTGGATGTGTACCATCCACCGCTTGCTGTTCAGGTTAGCATTGGCGCGTCTCAGTTGGCACCGCCGTCTCTCCACGCGTATGCGTCGCCCCCATCAATGGCGCCGTCTCACGAGTGTGCGCCACACACTAGTCACTCATGGAATTTTCGCAAAGGTAATTTTATTGATTTATATGACAAGTTGAGTAAAATAGACTTCACTGAAATGTTTTCTTTGAAAGACTCTAATTTAATGTTAAATGTATTTTATAACAACATTTATAAAGTGTTTGATACTTGTATACCAAAAAGAATTAAAACATCTAACCCTAGCAAGTATAGTTACCCAGTTTGGTATACTTCAGACATTATAAGAAATCTAAAACTTAAACATATATTACATAAAAAATATAAATGTAGTAAATTACATACTGATTATATATTGTTCGCACAGTGCAGGGCGAGAATAAAAACTGACATATCTCGTGCACATAACCAGTATCGAGATCGCTTACAAGCGCAAATGAAAACTGATCCCCGAGCATTTTGGAATTACATGAGATCAAGGAAGGTAAGTTTGAATAAACCTAAGTTGATAATTGACGGAAATGTTTTGCCAGATGAGGAATGCGCCGATGAGTTTGCTAGATTCTTTCACTCTGTCTACAATGTGAAGCCGGCTGTGTTAGATGTAGCGGCGGCAAGCGCGACAGCGTCACCAAACTTTTGGACTCATCTGGCTCCTCTGGGATCTGCCGATGTTCTGGGTGCTCTGACTCGTTTGCTACCGAAGTGCTCCGTAGGACCTGACGGTATACCGTCTTTTGTATTCAGAGACTGTCGCATGGTTTTGGTTAAACCTTTATTACACATATTTAATACCTGCATTGAGACTGCTACGTTTCCAGATTGCTGGAAACTCACACGAGTGGTACCAGTACCGAAGGGTACTGGTGGTTCAGGACCAGGCGACTATAGACCCGTGGCGGTACTAAGTACTCCAGCTAAGGTGTTTGAGGCGGCCATTCACAGTTCGATGTATACTCAGATAAGCGCCCAGTTGTCTGAAGCACAGTACGGCTTCCGCCCTGGGCGGGGAACAACAGGCAACTTGTTGAATATGATGACACATCTGGTACCTGCGGTGGATGCTGGCTTGCAGGTGGATGTCATCTACTTTGATTACAGAAAAGCATTTGACACTGTTGATAATGACATCCTCCTGAGGAAGCTAGCTGACGTGGGTTGCACGCCCCATACTCTGGCATTCTTTGCGAGTTATTTACGGGATAGGTGCCAGTATGTGGATTGTGGGGGTAGATGTTCCGAGCCATATTTTACTTGGTCAGGCGTGAGCCAGGGCAGTAATTTGGGGCCGTTGCTTTTCATATTAATGATAAATGACCTGCCAGGCGTAGTCACTGAGTCAACGCCATTGTTATTTGCTGATGACATGAAATTAATCCGAGTGGTTGAGCGGAACGACGATCATGAAATACTGCAGCGAGATATTGATGGTGTTGTGAAATGGAGCCATAATAATAAACTGAATTTCAATGTATCGAAATGTTCCGTACTTACTTTCAGTCGCTCACGTAGTCCACAACAACACAATTACCACATGGAAGGAGTGCCGTTGCGACGCGTAACTGATATTAGAGACTTGGGGGTTCAGTTTACTGCCGACTTGACCTTTCGTAAGCATATCACAAATGTTTGTAAAAAAGCATTTCGTAACCTCGGTTTTTTATTGCGGCAAGCATCGGAATTTACAAACATTTTAGCGCTGAAAGCCCTGTACGGGGCTCTCGTAAGAACTCATCTAGAACATAATGCAGTAATATGGTCACCGCATGAGTATAAATATAAGTTAATGTTGGAGCGTATCCAAAACAAATTTATAAGATTTATGTACCTAAAGCAGTATGGGGTATATCCGGGATACCCACTTCTCTATCCTACATCATTTGTGTTGGGTATGGTGGGCTATGAAAGGTTGGAGGCTAGAAGAGAAGTGGCCCTGGCCCTATATGTATTTAAAATCCTTAGAGGCATGGTTCATGATCCGGCCGTTTTGTCACTGGTAAAGTTGTGTGTCCCGGACGAATACATAGGGCGACGGAGACGGCCGCCACTCCTGGTGGTGCCGCATGCGCGCACAAACTTGTTGCAACTTGCGCCGCTGACGCGTACGCTGCGTGTGCTCAACACGGTGTCCACTCGGGTCGATTTATTTTCATGCTCAGTTGGTGTGTTCACAAGGGCCATGTATTCTGTTGTATTTGAATTGCAGTAGGTAGATGATTCTGTGTTGCATACACATGATCACTTACTTATGTTGTAGGTACCTATTAATGTATTTTTATTTCCTTTTATTTTTGATGTATATGTGTGTATTGTATTGTATTGTATGTGTATGGTTAGATATAAGTATATCAAATGGTACAACCATTGCATTGGGTGAAGGTTACCTGTAATGATGGCTGTATATGTTAATAAATAAATAAATAAATAAAATAAATAAATAAATAAATTCTTTACTTGTGTGCTCGCACCTGGATGCAATGTCTTCATGTAAGGTTTCACTAAAACTTTTATCCAAGGAAGGATCATCTCCTAACCTATCAAGAATCTCTCTTTTATAGCAAATAGCAAGCAAAATCTTTATAATAACAATATTGGTAGCCTTTCTAGTAATGCAACGCGATTAACGCGGATGTAAATAGGTAATCCAGGCTCAGACGCGATTTACGCAGAGCAAGCTATGCAAGCACTTTCCGTTCAGATGCGACTTATGCGAAGCAAGTTGGGATAAGTACTTTACGCTCAGACGCGATTTACGCGGAGCAAGGTATACAAGTAATTTATGCTCGGACGCGATTTACGCGAAGCAAGGTATGCAAGTACTTTTTGCTCGGACGCGATTTACGCGGAGCAAGGTATACAAGTAGGCACTTTATGCTCAGACGCGATTAACGCGGAGCAAAGTATGCAAGTACTTTACGCTCAGACGCGATTTACGCGGAGCAAGGTGTGCAAGTACTTTACGCTCAGACACGCGATTTACGCGGAGCAAGGTGTGCAAGTACTTTACGCTCAGACACGATTTACGCGGAGCACATTTAGGTAAGTACTTTTATAAGACTTAGGCGCAATATACACGAAGTAAATAAAAAACAAAAAATAGGTAGGTCAACGCTCATAGGCGGTTTACACCGAGCGATGTTTATAGGTAACAATATCGCGATTTAATATAGACGTTACGTTACGTTCATACATTTAATACCTAGCTACTTATACGACTACAAATACATACATTTTATAGTTCGATTAATCTTTGCTTATTACCATCTAATAACTAGTTTAAATATACTTAGTACCAATAAAACTTGTTTCATGATTTACATAAAACTTTTGTTATATAAAGTTAATAAAAAGGTAGATAAAAAACAATTTTTAGCGGTGCTGTGACAGCGGCAACGCAGGATCGTACCGGTACCCGAGGCCGACAGAGTGGCGCCTGACGGGCGGCGCGTGGCGGCAGGCGCTTGCGCATTGTAGGTACCTACTAGACATCTATATTAGCAACTACAGATTAGGCTACTTACTTTCAATAACTTCCTCTTGGTGAGTATCACGCTTAACCTGATCACTTTAGGATGACGTTGAAGGCAATCTCAATCTAGATTTATGTTTCACTTTTTCCCTAATTTCTTTAATTTCTTAAATAAACCACTATAATCATCAATATCTTTCGAACGTGAACTTTTCTTCACCATGATTACGCAAAATCAGATTGGACAATCTGGAAACAACTTAGTCGCAACGGTAATTTTTTGCACAAAATGATGCGTGTGACTCGGACAGCACAAAAAAACGTAATGAACATAGGACAGTGAGACCGGAGTGGGGTCGATGAGCGGGTATTTGAATATATTTTTTTTTTCTTTTCTTTATGAAAAGTCTTTAAAGTGTGACAAGGACGGCACCATACTACGTACTGCTGCATGTAAATTGGTAATCATCTTCGGGAGTGATATGAAGTATAATAAGTTCCTGTTATTTACCAGAAATTTCCAGATATTTATGCGTCAACCTCATTTGCAAAAACAATCTGCGTTCGACCTCAAGCGGTTATATGACACTACCAACGAAACCATAAACGCGATACACAACTTGGGCATTGATACAAGCTCATGGGATCCGATTTTGGTTTACGTGTTATGCGAAAAATTAGACTCCGAAACATATTCGGAATACATGCAATCCAGGTCAGATCCGCGCGAGATACCAATCTACAATCATTTTATGGATTTCGTCGAAAACAAGTTCATGGCATTAGAACCGTTGCACAGGAAAAGGTCAGAAAACGGCGATAAACCTGCTTCAAAACCACATGTTAAGACGCCACATACATTCGGAAAAAATTTCAAGTCACAACCCAATAAAAGTTCAGCAACCCACTCTCGCAATTTCCATGCGTCAAACGCTGGACAATTCAGCAAGATTAGTTGTCCATTGTGCAACACGAATCATGCATTATTTCAATGTTCTAAATTCGCTGACATGTTGAGTAAGGAAAAAATGGCATTTATAGAAAACAATAAAATATGCAAAAATTGTTTGTATGTGCATATTAAGGGTTACTGTGCATCACAGAAAAGATGCAGAGATTGCAACGAACAGCACAATACGCTTTTGCACAGCGTTATGGTGAATTCAGCACAAACGCCCTTAGCAACACAAACAGCGCCTAAACCGTCGTCATCGACTTCAACTAAGTCGAACAAAGATTTACAAAATAATTTCGCATCCAATAATCATGATGAAATATTATTGCCAACAGCTTTATTACAAGTAGCCACAGCTGGAGGTGACTACATTACACTAAGGGCTCTAGTTGATCAGGGCTCACAAATTACGTTGATAACGGAGAATGCAGCTCAGAGATTGGGCATAAAGCGTCAACAGCTGAATGCAAACATAAACGGCATAGGTACCTTATCCAACAGGAGTAAAGGAAAGGTCGATCTATCCTGCAGGTCCTTATATAACGATTTCGAGTTTACAACAGAGGCATTAATCATGACACGGGTAGTAAACAGTCTGCCTAATGTTACATTTGCAAAGAAACCTTGGGCTCATGTGACAGACATCACACTAGCCGACCCAGATTACAACTTATCTAGGCCCATTGACATACTTCTGGATGCACACGTACTTTCCGAAATACTCATGAATGGCTTAGTCAAAGGGGAGGTTAATGAACCCATGGCCCAACAAACACGGTTGGGGTGGATACTGTCAGGCAATGTCACCAAAACATTTAATTGCAACGTTGTAGTTAATGAAGTTAACGACTTGTCAAAATACTGGGAAGTGGAAGATATCAATGGAGATGCATGCGATTCTATGACATCAGAGGAACGATATTGTGAGGAGTTCTATACTGCAACAACCAAGCGATTAGGCGATGGCAGATATGCAGTTCGTTTGCCAATGAAACCTAATTTTAATCAGCTGCTGGGCAAGTCAAAGCCACAAGCTGTAGCACAGTTTATGCAATTAGAAAGGAGATTAGGCAGGGATGACAAATTATCAGACAGTTACATTAAATTCATGCAAGAGTACCTGGAAATGGGACATATGAAGGAGAGCAAGCCTGGCTGCAACACGGCATGCTACTTACCTCATCATGGAGTCCTAAAACAGGACTCAGTGACGTCAAAATTGAGGGTGGTTTTTAACGCCTCCCAGAAAACTGACACAGGTTACAGCCTGAATGACTTAATGGAGTGTGGCCCTAAGCTTCATCAAGATCTGTTGACATTATTATTAGGATGGCGGCTATACAAATACGTCTTTACTGCAGATTGTGAGAAGATGTACCGCATGATCCTTGTCCACGAAGAAGACCAACATTTACAAAAGATCCTATGGAGGGATTCCAATCAAGGTCAGCTAAAGGAGTACCAGCTATGCAAAGTGACGTATGGCACCAAGGCAGCACCATTTCTAGCACTTCGAACGCTGAAACAGCTTGCAGAACATGATGCACAGAAATATCCGTTAGCAGCGGAGATCATTGCTAACGAAATGTACGTTGATGACGTCCTAAGTGGCAGCAACTCCATCGAACGAGCACAAGAAATCCAAAAACAACTCATCGACATGCTGAGTGGAGCTGGCCTTACACTACGGAAGTGGTCAAGCAACAACCAGACCTTGATTGAAAGACTATCTTCTTCAAATCTGAACCAAACGACAATGCATTTTACAAACGATGGAATGACAAAGGCCTTAGGGGTACGTTGGAATCCTACGACTGACACGTTTTCATTCACAAACAAAATACAATTTGACACTACAAAACAACTGACAAAAAGAAAGCTACTATCAGAAATCTCAAAAATTTTCGACCCCTTGGGCTGGCTGACACCTTTGACAGTAAAAGCAAAACTGCTGTTCCAAAGCGTCTGGCTATCGGGATGCGAGTGGGATGAAGCTTTACCTGACAACGTGCAAAAAGAATGGAAGCAGTTTACTAGCGATTTACACAACATTACCGAATACCAAATACCAAGGTGGCTGGGAGATACTACGAAACCATTCCAAGTACACGGGTTCTGCGATGCGTCCGAAAAGGCCTACGCATGCGCTATATACTTGGTGACAGCAAATGACAAAAACGAGCCTGTGACTAGACTTATCGCTGCAAAATCGAGGTTATCGCCAATCAACAAAAAATTGACCCTACCGCGGCTCGAATTATGTGGTGCGCTGCTACTTTCACGGCTCATGAAAAAGGTCCTGACAGCCTTTAAATGGGACAATGTGCACAAAAACACATACGCCTGGACAGACTCCATGATTGTATTAGGCTGGTTGCATGGGGACGTCACAAAATGGAAGTCGTTCGTCAGCAATAGGGTACAGCAAGTAAGTAAGTAAGTAAGTAAGTAAGTCATTTATTTTGCAAATATGGGTACAGTACATGGTGATAGAGTGATAATTGATAAGTTCAGCCATATTTTACCAATAGGCATGCAAAAATTATAATTTGAAGCTAACAATACTGGAAATTTATATTTAGACTGCTGAACAAATTAAATAATTTGATGTCATAACTTGATAAAAATTACATAATAATGTTACAATATGCCGAAACCAATTATTAACAAGAACGTTACATAAACAATTATTATTGAAAACACAATTTAGAGTCCTTAACAATAAAAATGTCATAGAATACAATTTTAAATATAATGTCGAAGAAGTGTAAAAGATATAATGTTTAAGGGGGCATTTAGTTAAAAGATATATTGTTAAAGTACATAACGTGATTCCTAAACAACACTGGAGTTATGTCAAGTCCGAGGAAAATGCTGCAGATTGTGCATCACGCGGAGTCAGTTGTTCGCAACTATTGCAACATTCTTAGTGGTGGCAAGGTCCCTACTGGATGGAAAATTACAATGAAGATACTTTTGACAAAATTGCAATTACACCGACAACATGCGAATCAAAACAAAAACAAATGCAAACGTATGTTGTGAAATGTGAACCGTCTTCAATAGTAATTGAGTTATTAGACAGACACAGCGATGTGACTCGTATTACAAGGGTCATTGCCTGGATGAAACGTTTTATAAACAGCTGTTCGAAAACCGACACTCACCGTACTACTACCTACTTGACATCCACAGAAATACAAAGCGCCGAAAACCTATTAATGAAACACATTCAATTGCATGCCTTCAATGACGAGATTATGAGATTGAAGGAAAACAAAGGTTTGAGCACAAAAAGTAACCTTTTGAGTTTAGATCCATTTCTTGACAAGCATGACATTCTGCGAGTAGGTGGAAGGTTACGTAACTCAAATTTACCCGAAGACACTAAACACCCAATCCTACTACCACATGACAATAAACTGACAGAGTTATTAATTTGGCAAGCTCACAGAAGAACATTACACGGGGGTCCTTTTTTTTTTTGTTGACGCTGTGGGAATGCATTTACGCACCTTACCCCGAAGGGCGTGTGTGGGACTCGCCCAGCCGAAGCCGGGAATACCCACTAAGCCCACAGCGGCACTCCGGCATCGCCATAGTGGCGGGGGAGTGGGAAACTAGCGCAGCCTGAGCTACCTCTCCCCCGCCGGCGAAACCCGCCTAGTAAGGCGGGCCCTCAATTGCCCCTCCTAGGGAGGGGCCGTGGCTCCCGCATGGTGAGCGATGTAAGGCGGGCGTCGGCCTCACGCCCGCCGCTCACATCAGGGAGGGAGAAAGCGGGCGAAATCCCGCCTTCTCCTCCCCCTACGCCGCCTGCGGAGTGCCGGAGCGAGGGGATCCTCCTCCCGCTCGCGCTCCGCTGCCTCCTTCTGCGACATCACGACCTCGCAGAAGGAGGCCATCGCCACCCAAGCTTCCTCGCTCCCCACCATCTCTCTGACGATGGCGGGCAGCGAGAGGGCCCCTCCAACCGCCGTGACAAGATCGCGGCGCGGCACGGCCCACGACGGGCACACCGCGAGGGTGTGTTCCGCCGTGTCCTCCGCCGCGCCGCAACCGTGGCACGACGGTGTCTCCTCTCGTCCTATCCGGTGCAGGTACCTGCCGAAGCAGCCGTGACCGGAGAGTACCTGCACCAGACGGAAGGAGAGGAACCCGTGACGCCTGTCGAGCCAGTCCTCCAGGACCGGCCCGATGGCGTCGAGGGTACGGCGGCCGAAGACGGCGGAGGCGGGGTCCTGCGTCCACTGCTGGACAAGAGCGACCCTCGCCTCCCGCCGGACGGCCTCCCTCACTTCTGGGGCCGGACGCTCGCCCAGCGCCCTGCGCCCCGCCGTCCACTCGTACACTCTGGCGAGCACCCACGCCTCGAGCTCCCAAGGCGGGGTGCCCGCCAGAGCGCACGCCGCTGCGAAGCCCCCCGTGCGGTAGGCCCGCGATGCCCGCTGGGCGATGGCCCTTTGGGGCGACCGAAGGGCGGTGAGGTTCTCCCTCCTATGGAGGGAGTCCGCCCAAATCGAGGCCCCATAAAGGGCCATACTTCGCAGTATGCCGGCGTATAGACGCCGGCACCGCATGCTGGGCCCTCCCAAGTTTGGCATCAGCCATGAGAGGGCTCCCGCAGCCTTCAGCAGGCGCGACGACAGCCCGCTAAAGTGCGGGCCGAAGCGCCCCCTGCTGTCTAAGATGAGGCCCAGATATTTCATCTGGGCCTCAACCCCGACCCTCACCCCCTCCACATAAATGTAGGCGTCAGGCGGGGGGCGCTGCCGGGGGCCGTGAAAGAACACGGCCTCTGTTTTGTGCAGCGCTACCCTCAAGCCCAGGCGGCGGATCCTTCCCGCCACTAAGGATCCGCCCGCCGACGCCAAACTGGCCGCCTCCCGGAAGGTGCTCCCGCGGGAAGTGAGGAGAGTGTCATCTGCATAGCAGATGACACTCGTGCCTCGAAGGAGGGTTCCCCGCAGGGGCCAGTCATAACCGACGTTCCACAGAAGAGGCCCTAGAACGGACCCCTGTGGAACGCCGGCTCCGACAGCGTATCGACGGAGCTGGCCAGCCCCGTCTACGAGGAGGACAGCACGGTCCTCCAAGTAGCTGGCCAGGAGGCCCCGCAAGTACAGGGGCACTCCGTGGAACCGGAGCGCTTCCAGAATGGTGGAGTGGGGGACGGAATTGAAGGCGTTGGCAATGTCGAATGACACAGCCAACACTCCATCCCCCACTCCCACCGCCTCTGTCACCTGGCCCTTTGGACGGGCCAGGGCGTCCACTGTCGAACGACCAGCACGAAATCCGAACTGGGCGTCCGACAGGTCCGGTCCCACGCTCCGCAGATGCCGCTTGAGACGGCCGGCGATAATCCCCTCGAACATTTTACCGACCTCATCGAGCAAAACGATGGGCCGGTAAGCCGAGGGGGAGTCCGCCGGCCGCCCTTCCTTCCGGAACCCTTCCTTCCGGTACACGGGGGTCCTAAGTTAACCCTGACACATCTACGGCAAAGAGTTTGGATCGTAGGAGGACATCGCGCCGTCAAAAAGGTCTTACACAAATGCGTAACATGTCGCCGATTTAGTGCTAAACATACAAACCAGATTATGGCTGATCTACCAGAGCCGAGAGTGACAGTATCTCGCCCGTTTACACATACCGGTGTCGATTTTACTGGACACATTGAAATCAAGGCAAGTAAAGGCCGAGGTGTCAGAACATTGCTGGCGTACGTTGCAGTATTTGTTTGTCTAGCAACAAAAGCCATTCATCTAGAACTGGTATCAGAACTATCCAGTACAGCATTCCTATCGGCTTTCAAGCGCTTCTGTGCACGTCGAGGTATGCCACGGGACATGTACAGTGACAACGGCACGAATTTTGTGGGTGCAAACCGGATCCTACTGCAGCAATACAAATGCATTGTAGAAAACATTGACAATTTCTTCTTGGGCAAAATATCAGAAATGGGAGTTCAATGGCACTTCAATGCCCCGGTCTGGCCAAGCGCTGGCGGACTGTGGGAAGCTGCTGTGAAGAGCATGAAATATCATCTCAAACGGGTCATTGGAGACCAACGGCTGACATACGAAGAATTTACCACTCTGCTGTGTCAGATAGAAGCTTGCTTGAACTCGCGACCACTATGCACCGTTTCAGAGAATGTTGAAGAGATAAACTGTTTAACGCCAGGGCATTTCTTAACCGGCACATCACTCATGACAATTCCAGAACCCGACATAGTCAATACTTATCGTTTAAAAACGAGATGGCAAATTGTACAACAACTTAGCAAGGATTTCTGGAAGAAGTGGTCGCAAGAGTACCTCCAACAACTACAAGCAAGACTAAAGTGGAAACGACACAATACTGACATAAAGAAAAATGACATTGTATGCATTAAAGATGAAAGGCTACCTGCAGGACAATGGGCATTGGGTCGTGTAGCGGAGTTACACCCTGGAAAGGACGGCCACACTAGAGTTGTGACATTACAAACTGCAAAAGGCGAAACTAAACGACCTATTACAAAACTGGTACCACTAGTGAATGTTGAGGAACAAATTAACCCTGAAAGTGACAAGCTACCCAAAAACAGACGAAGCCGAGCTAAAAAGCTTACCTGGAACAGCTTAGTATGTTATATGCTGATGCTAATTATGACATTGATAACACCTACGATCCAACAAAATATGAAAATTACTCAACTGACAAAAAATCAAACTCTTTACTTTGACAAGATTGCAGATCTACAAGAAATAAGGGATGAATGGAAACTAGTATTCTATTACAATATGACAAATTATTGGCGCAATGTGGACAGTTTACAAGCATTCGTATCTCATATAAAGCAAGCTCGCTGCGAAGACTGGATGATGCAATTCCATGTTCTGATTAACCAACTTGAACAAAGCACCAGTGAACTAAATTATTACAACGAATTACTGAGGTCCCAGCGAATAATTCAACACAGATTCAAAAGAGGATTGATCGACGGAGTAGGATATGTTGCAAATTCGTTATTTGGAGTGTTAGATCAACATTAACAATAGCCGAGCAATATGAACAGGATATCGACACAATCCAACATAATGAAAATCACCTACTCCAACTGCTTAAAAACCAGACTAGTGTTCTGGAAACCGAGAACAACATTGTACAGCGTAACGAAGCAACAATGGTGAAGCAGTTCATTTTAATCAACGATCACCTCATATCTCTAGAAAACAAGACGCTTAAAGATAAACTTGAGAGTTCACATGCATTCTACATCATTACATCGGCCATAGCTGCAGAAAGAATGGCCCAAAACTTAAAAGATATTCAAGAATCACTCATCAACACCCTGACAAATATGTACCAAGGACATATGGACGTACATTTACTATCACCGACCCAAATGCAAAGCGAACTAGATAGAGTAGCTCGACTATTACCTCGCGATTCTACACTACCTGAAGTTCGTAATGACATAAGAGATATCTACAGGCTGTTCAGAATACACGCACGCATAACCCAGCACTATCTGTTGACGGAAATAAAAGTACCGATCTTAAGTGATGCCCTATACGAACTTAGCAGACTTATCAGCATTCCTCAACGTATTGACACAAATCGGGTAATGTTTGTTATTCCCAACTCTGCATTAATAGCATTTAACGCTAATCAATACTCGTTTATACCCTTAGAACAATATGACATCAATGAATGCCAAAAATTAGATGACCAATCTCTACTATGCAAAATAAATCATCCTGCATACAGCACCGGTGATCGTCACAAATCTATTTGCGATGTACAGCTGATTCGAGATAATGAAGAACACAGCGTTTATTGCCATACAGAAATAAAAATATGCACCGACGAATGGGTCAAATTACATAAGCAAAACACCTGGTTCTATTATTGTTGTGACACGTGTGAAGTACAATTAGTTTGTGGCACTCAAATGTCATCGGAGACGCTACGTCACTCGGGTCTGATAACGCTGAAACAAGGATGCAACTTGCGAGGCGACTCATTCACATTGCACGCTTATATGGAACATACAAGTAAAATTTTACTCAATGAACCATATGCGATGATCATGCCCACGATCTCTCCAATCAACAACATAATCAATACTTCGATTCGTAACTCATCGTTGAATATTGAAACGCACGAAGAGACTTTTAAGAAGATTGCCACGCAACTAAACTCTATAGAAGAACAGTCTAAGCTAGACACCTTATCCTCTCACGACGTTCATCAGTACATTGCAATCTATGTGGTTGTTGGGATTAGCATTGCACTGTTTGTAACATCAGTACTCCTTTGGCGAAAGATGGCCACCCAAAGACAGGGGGAGGGTCCGCAAGGCGCGAGAAGCAGACACAGAGGGGAAGAAGATCCTGACATCGAGGACAGGATCAGCAAGATCGACAAACGGAACTCAAACGTTAATAAAGTGTCGTGTGCTAACCCTACCTCAAGTGACGTGAAATTTGACACTGAAAAACATAGTGATGTGTGCTAATTTATCATTATGGTGACATTCTATTTATAGACTTTAGTTACATTTCTTTATAGTAGTCCTAGTCGTAGGTCAGTGATATTTACATTAGAGCCCTGTATTCTTATTTTGTTTTACATTATTTTTTACATTCTTATTTTATTACTTTACATAATTTGGAATTGTTGGATCTAGCTATTCTCTTTCTGTTTTGTGGCAATATGTACGGTGTACGTACATGGGTTAAAATATATTAATTACAATAAGTTAGCCAGTAGGCTAACGTATTTGCACTTTGGGCGCGACCTACATTTGACAGTGCATTGACACTGACGCATTGCATTATTCTAAGCATTTCATGTAATATTTTATATTTAGTGTTCAATTAGACGTGGTTTGAATCGGACAACTTGCATTTTTATTTAGATTCATCCCGTTGAGCATTCACTGACATTTTCTGCATTTAAGTTTGACAATTTACCTTTACAGTGACATTACTTATGTTAGGGAAACACCCTACAATCCCCTATCACAAAATGACACCTACAAATACTTAAGTTTTGAACAATTACACCAGATCGATCAAAAACAAACGAAAAATAAAATAATCACTAAATATAAACACAGACTCAACATGCTCACAAAATCACAACTGACGTCGCGCAATTTAATAAAATCCATTAATTCTTTTGCTATTCCCATACTCACCTACTCTTTTGGAATTATAAACTGGACTAAAACTGATCTGACTAAATTACAGCGCTGCATAAATATTACATTAACTAAGAATAGAAAGCATCATCCAAGATCCTGTGTTCAAAGACTCACGCTACCGCGAGACGAAGGAGGACGCGGTCTTGTAGTTATAGAAAACTTGCACAACAAGCAAATAACTAACTTAAGAAAGTTTTTCATACAGAAGGCCCAACAATCTCTCCTACATAAAGTAATCACACAAACAGATAAAAAAATTACTCCGCTTAACTTACACGCTATCGACCCACAAACCAATGAACGTATTACCAATAAAGCAGAATAAATAGCAGCTTGGCAACGTAAATCTCTCCATGGAAGACACCGCTTCGACTTGCAGCAACTTCATGTCGATATCAAAGCATCGAACGCGTGGCTGCGGCGAGGCGAACTATTGCCTGAGACGGAGGGATTTATGATTGCCATCCAAGATCAGGTCATTGACACAGCCAACTACCAAAAATTCATCATTCGCAGACCCAACTACAATGACTCCTGCAGACGATGCCATGGTGCGTCCGAGACCATCCAACACATCACAGGTGCATGTAGAGCCATAGCGCAAACCGACCATAAACACCACCACGACCAAGTTGCTGCAATAATCCACCAATCACTAGCAATCCAAACACAACTAATTACAGATAAAGTTAGTTCCTACTACAAATACAAACCACAGGCAGTGTTAGAAAACAATAATTTCAAGTTATACTGGGGTAGGACCATAATCACAGATAAAACCATATACAACAACAGACCAGACATAACTATGGTAGATAAAGAAAATAAATTAGCGTACATAATAGACATAGCTGTATGCAACACCCATAATCTTACTAGCACACACACTGAAAAAATAGCAAAATACACAGATTTATACATAGAGCTTAAAACGCAGTGGAACATCACCCACACCAAAACTATCTCCATTATAATATCCAGCACAGGAGTCATCCCAAAAACCCTACACAATAGCCTTAACACATTAAACATTAGCACGTCTACTTATCTTCTACTACAAAACGCAGTTATTCTTAACACATGCAGATTAACCCGAAAAATTTTAAATACTTAATTAATACAATCTTTTTTTACTTAAAAGCACTTGGCTTCGGCCCGTGCCAAATTGGACCCACACACAGATGAGAGATATTTTTAAAAAAATAACGAGGAATAATAATAATAATATCGTTTATTCAGAAGTTATTTACATTGTTACACAAATTATATTATAGGCTATAATTTACTGTTACAATCGGATTTGGCCACGCCTTCCTGACGGCTTTCCCCTACATATAATATAGTTTTTATTTTTTTAATTTTTATTAATTATTTGACTTTCTTACTCTATTATATTTATATAATATATACCTAGTAATTTTAATCTCTACTGTAATTATAATTATTTCTTCTATTGTGTAAGTATACATATTTATACAGTCTGTTTCGAAAACTTTAATAATTTTATTATAATCCTGTTATTTTTTAATTCTAAATTAATTATATGAATTATAATCATAATAAAAATTCATTTCTTGAGTAGCAGCATTTCTTTATTAACAGTTCCTTCAGCTTTTTCTTAAAGGCATTTATATTTAGTATTTTTAAGTCATGAGGTATTTTATTACATATTCTTGGAGCCATTTCATAAACACTTTTTCGTAAAAGGGCAGTGTTGGTATGCTCAATTCTTAGTATATTAGACTAAGCCTTTTCCTCAAACTTTGATCTGCTGGGGACTTTATTGTAAATAATTGTAAGTTACTTTTTACAAACACTGCCACCTCATAGATATAAAGAGCTGGAAATGTAAGAACATTTAATGATTGAAACAAAGGCTAACAACGATCTGTAACACCTCGCCATCTAACAGCTCGTGTGGCGTAGCACATGTTTGTTAACATTTTAATAGAAAATGTAGCGATACGAGAATAACAAGTACGTTAAGGTACGGGGCTCACAAGCTTCACTAAAATAACGTCAGAAACTGCAATAATCCCTTCCTTATGCAGAGACTTGGTGTAGTTAGGGATGGCGGCGGGACCACACGTAGTGGAGCCGCTCATACCGTCAATGAAGGGACAGGTATGTGTCTCCGCCGCCTTTCTCACGACTAACAACACACAGCTGGTCTAATTAACTTGCTACATGGAAGTGCCATTTAGAGCGTTATATTCGCAAATGGCTACGAACTATTAAAGTACTAACTTTCCGCCCGCGGCTTCGCCCGCGTGGAATTCGGTTATATCGTGCTTTTAAGATTTCTCATTTTCGGGGATTAATTATCATATCATTTAACTTCTAAGTTTACATGTGCATTGTGCATATTCGTTTGCAATACATATATTACCTTGTTTTAAACGACACACAGCGCTATCTATCACCGAACTGGTATGAAGCTAACAATATTTTTGTTTTCCCTCGGGAATATCAAATTTTTCCGGGATAAAAAGTACCCTATTATTTAATCTCGACTTCTAACTTTACGTCTGCAATATTTCAAAGCAATCGGTTCAGTAGTTACGGCGTGAAAGCGAAACAAACAAACTCACTTTCCGATTTATAATAATATTAAGGATAAAAATGCGGCAGTTTGTAAGGAGCACGCAGGCGGCACGTGGCTGAAGCGCACTCTGAGCAACCCAAGTGTATTTTATGTTTGTGTAGTTATAAAAACAAACAAAGTACTAAAGGGTTTACCTTCGTTTTTTAAAACAACGTTGAGTGGCTTTTTGGAACAAAAGCCGTTGTTTTATGCCCAACCCGTCGAGTCTAAACTCGAGACGTACAAACAGCCAAGTGTGAGAGCTCGCTCCTCGGTTTACATATTTTCTTCATTATTTAAAGTGACTCTTCTTGGAGTTCAAAGAGACACTTATAATCTGGCGCGATCCTCAAAAATTCAATATTGTAACATAATAATGTTTGACAGAATGGCGTCCTCAGCTTTCATAATAAGTATTTACTTAATATTTTGTTACAACAAAGACTTGGCTTCAGTTTCATTGTATAGAGTCATTTTACGAAATAATGTCTCAACTTTACTAGACTTTAATAACTGTTATAAATTGTGGTATATATCAAATATTCAGACCGCAATATTACATTAATGCCACAGCAAAACTTTTTTGTACATTATGATATAAGAGCGGTAAGTTGAACATTACAGCCGAGATTATATTAATATAAAGCGTACCTCAGACCCCAAAGCTGAAGAGGCTTCGAATGCGACTGGGATTAACGCTGGGATAATGATGATTATATTGATATTCTGGAGGCCAAAACCCTCGCCCACATGTGGGAGTGGCGAGAGGAGGCAAAACGCCGGGGCATAACTCCGCTGCCACAAGAAATTGCGGTACGGCGGGCAGAGCTCCGGCGGGATCTCATGGCGACATGGAGAGTGCGATTGTCGCAACCCAGTGCTGTGTAGGCCACTATAGCGGCGGTAAATCTCCTCTTTGAGGAGTCCACGTCGCCCTCACTCTCCGCCTGACGCAGGTCCTCACCGGTCACAGTTGTTTCGGGAGGTTCCTATTCCGGATAAGGCGAGAAGAAACGCCAGGGTGTCACCATTGTGTGGATCGCTCTGAAGACACGGTGGAGGTCTGCCCGGCTTGTGTAGAGCACCGCCGTGTCCTCGTAGCGGTGATCGGCGGCGATCTATCGCGTCCGAGCCTGGCCAGGTCATGGTCCGGAGCAAGAGTGCATGACAGGCCATCCCACCTCCTTCTGCGAAGCAGTTATGCTAGCAAAGGAGGAGACGGAGCGCGTGAGGCAGCGGGAATCGCAGCGTCCTCACGCCACTAGCCGCCGCAGGAGACGCCCTGGTCAGCGGACAACACCGAACTCCCGGCCACCGTAGGCGCGGGCCTGCGAGTGGTGAGCAGTGGGCAGCTCGCCACCCGGTAAGGACCAGGCCCGAGTCGACGGCGCGTCGTGTTTCACGCGCACCTCAAAGAGATGTCAGGACATCGTGACGGGGTCCACGAGACCGATGCCTCCTGGGCCAGGGTCGCGGGTTGTTTAAAAAAGAAACCGTGGCCCTGGCGCACAGGCAAGTGAAGAAACACGGTACGATTCGTGATGACCCTAGAAAACAGCTTATAGACATTGCTGCGGAGGGATATCGGTCTGTACTTTTTCTGGAGGGTATTGCCACCTTTTTTGAAAAAAAAAAAACACCACTACGCTCCTGTGCGTGTTGCCCTTGAGAATGATGGCAATAAATAGCTTCTGAAACGCTTTAAGAACTGGGTTGTTCCTCGAGCTGTTTCAGGGCCATACCAAACTCGTACAGGCTGACGTCCAGGATATCGCCGGTGTAGAGCCAGGTTAGTCTGGGTGGTGTGATATTGGAGCCGGGAGACAGTCGAGGGACCGCCTCAACGAATCACAGTATCAACCTTGTGTTTGTGCTTGATTAATTTGTATTGATAAAAACCTTACACAAAAATGAATTGGGACTATCATTGGAACTCTGATGATGAAAATAAAGGCCAGTTCAGGGAACTTCTCAAATAATGACAGCAGCTAAATTCTGTATGATTAATTTGTATTGATAGGAGCTCTACACCTACATGGATTGTGATTGTCATTAGGGGGCTTACGGTGAAGACGAGAAAAAGGACAGTTAAGGGAACTCCTCAAAGGTTTAGAGTAACTACGGTGTGTTTATGTTTAATTCATTTATATTGATGAGAACTTTGCACCCATATGGGTTGAAATAAAGCTCTGATGATGAAGACCATAGACAGTCGAGGGAAATCCTTAACAATTTACAGCATTGAAGTTTAAAATAGAACAACCACTACCTACTCGTCATGCTTATGGAATTTCGGTTAAAAAACCGATTCCTATAAAATTCCTATGAAACCACAATAAAAGTATGAGCATTGCTAGAAATGACGCGATGAAACAACTTAACTTCAGTCTCTTGATTTTAATTAGTTGATGTATAAATCTTTGAGGAGTTCCTGTAACTGTCCTTCGTGTTCACCGTAAGTCGTTATTAAAATTGGTAAAATAAGAGACCCTTTACGAACAAATGTGTAACAACTTTACATGCACAATGTTATGACAAGTATTATGCCCAGCCATATATAGGTTGGCAATTGGTGGGGTGAGGGTCATGGGGCCCATGACATCGAAGTTCATTTGGGTGGAGAGGAGAAGTCTGCCTCTGATAATGATCCTGGTGCTATTCCAGGCAGTGTGTTTGGCGTTGAGCTCGCCCGCTATTATAACGGAGTCATTCAACCCAAGAAGTATGGCTATGTCGTCTGCTAAGAGTTGGTGATTCTCTGCAGAAGAGCCGGGTGGGAGGTAGGCTGAGACTATGGTAATAGGTTGGTGGCCTGACATGCCGAGACGGCACACTGAAACTTCGAGTCGTGAGAGGGTAGGGGGTTCATTGGGACGTATTATAGAGCCCTTTTGAAATAAATGAGTGTACCGCCTTTGTGACACCGGAACCTGTCATTGCGAACTACGCGGTAGTTTGCAATTAGGGGTGTGCGATGGCTAGGCTTGAGGAAGGTCTCTTGAGCGAGGAAGATGTCAACCTGGTGCTCACGGAGGAAGGTTGAGATCTCGAACTTCTGATCTCTAATGCCGTCGGCATAGAAGTGAGCCAGCTTGAGGGATCTGGGCTTGGTTCGCTGGTTGGGTCTACTATCCATTCGCGCCATACGGTACCCCTACTTATGCTTTTTGCACGCATACCACACGCGCGCGCCCCGTGGTGACAAGCGCTACCGTGCGGATTTCTCCCGACATCTGTGCTGTGTGGTTGAGTGGTCCTAACTACTAGTAAAATATTTGTCATAATTTTTGTCAAGAGTGAAATAATTTTAATGTAGGAGTTTTAATTGGTAAGAGCTAAAATTTTAAATACCATTTAACCGATTCGCTATTTTTAAAATAAATGAATTATCGAAAGAATATGCTACAAGTTATTTCTTCACCTTCTGATACCTCCAAAGCTCTCCAAAAATCTCCAAACCATCAAGTGCCGAGAGGCGAGTCACTTACATGGGACGTGATGGCGAACATCAGCGCCACATGTCATGCGGTGTTCCACAGGGCTCGGTCCTAGGCCCGCTCCTGTGGAACATCGGGTACGATGGGGTGCTGAGAGGCGAGCTCAGACCGGGGGTAGACCTGACGTGTTATGCGGACAACACGCTTTTCACCGCCCGGGGGAGCTCGCAGAGGAAAACAATGTTGCTGGCGACGGCTGCGGTATCACAGGTACAGGCCGCATACGTCGGCTAGGCCTGGAGATGGCTCTCAACAAGTTGGAGGCGATGGTGTCTCATGGTCCCCGGCGGGCGTCACCACCCAGCTCACAAATCGTGGTCGGGTGAGTTTGGATCGCTGTCGAGTCCACCATGAAGTACCTGGGATTGGTGCTCGACAGACGGTGGGATTTCGGCCCCCACTACCGACGGCTGGCGCCTAAGTTCTTGAGCGCAGCTGGGGTGATTTCAACGTTGCTTCCTAATCTGGGGAGCCCGAGGGCCGCCTGCAGGCGGCTCTACATGGGATCGCAATGCCCCGTTGTGGACCTCTGACCTAACAGCCGGCAGCATCGCTGTACTGCGACAACCGCAGTGAGCGATGGCCCTTAGAGTCATACGTGGGTATCGTACGATCTCCTACTAGTCCACCGGCCGGTACTGGCGGACTAACTTGTACGCCAGTAGTACCGGCCGGGAGGAGGCACGGCTTCCTGACGTTTTGAGTGACACAGGTGCTCTCGGGGTATGGTTGCTTTGGAAAGTACCCGTGTCGCATAGCAGGGAGCCGGACGCACGGTGTCACCACTGTTTCGACTGTCAGGAGGACACGGCGCAGCATACGCTGGCAGAGTGTGCCGCTTGGGCGGAGCTGCAATTCAATTCAATTCAATTATATTTATTTGCATAGAAAGTAGGTATACAAAACGCGCCTGCGCCGTGCCTTCATCTCTGAAGTAGGCAGTAACCTATCGCTGCCGGCCGTAATCAACTCGATGGTCGGCAGTGAAGTGTCCTGGGATGCCTTGGTTTCCTTCTGGCTGAAAAGGCTGCGAAAAGGCGAAAAGGGAGAGGGAGTCTCGTCCTCTCACCTGGCCCGCAGCAGGCGCACCGGGCGGAGGGCGGACAACGCCTTCTTCTAGCCTCCCTAAATGGGTTCAGGGGCGATAGATCTGGGGACATCTGTCGCCCCCCAAACATCAGGATCCGAGTTGGCGGCGCGAAGTGTTCCACGCGCACCACTCTTAGACCCGACCCGAGACCCGAGGAGGCCCACAGTGGCGGGCCAGGACCAATTGGGGGTTGCGGAAGCAGTGTTCGTTCTCGCAACACCCGGTGTAGATGTGGAACACCGGGGTGGGTTTTTAGTCAGTAAGAGTCTGACGGACCCCGTCGCCCGCCTCAGGGCGGCGGACATCCATGAGGATTTTCCACCCTGGAAACAAAATAAAAAGGGCCGAACATGCCCAACCAATGCCCTCAAATTCCATGAATAATCAAAACTCTGTTTCCCTTACAATCGGTTTTCATAACATGCATGCCTATTTGGAGTAAATTATTTGGCTTTGATTTTATTTTAGCTCGGGTTTTAGCCACAATATAATATTATTAAAGTTAGGCTTAAGTAGTTTGATGAAAGATTTCGAGCGCCACATGTTGTGGGACATTGTGTTGGGACATGAAAACCAAATTAGATCGACGCGCGACACAGATGAGCATGCGGTGAATTGTGCGGCGGGATAATGTGGTCCTTATCATAACAGATTCATACCGCTTCACGTTCAAACCACTAGGTTAAGTATTTCAAATGTTTTATTTTATTTTATTTTTATTTTATTAAGATATCCAACAGCAATTTACATATATGCTTACACTTAAACAAATATAATTCATAAAAGCCAGTAACAGGATATCATAGCTAAGTATAACATAAAAATGACCTTAACTTTTAAAACAATAATGTATCATTTTATTTTTTTAAATATATACATGCAAACATACACACTTAAACATATAATATATATTTATATTTATACACACACGCACACACACACACAAACTCCTGCTGGATAATTCATGTCGACAGCCTCTCAAGCACTTGCAACTTAAATTTTGATTTCGAAACGGTATAAATATCGATATCGCTGATATATTTGTTAAATGTTTTAATAGCTCGTGAAGTGAATTCGTTGTTCCCGTAGTTTGTTTTCTTCAATGGAACATGAAAAACGTTATGAAAGGTATATCTAGGACGACATCGAGGTATGACTAAAGATATAAGTGACGTCAAAGAAGGGCAGTCGAGATTTGTGTTAACTATATCGTGAAGAAATGCTAAGTCAAGCATAGTTCTTCTGTTTTGCAAAGTGTCAATACGATAATGCTTACATGCTTCTTTGTAAGTGGAAAAAAAAATTTTTTGTCTGAAGTTTAAATGTTTTATAAAAATTTTTTGAAGACGCTCCATTTTATTAATATGTATATTGTACTGTGGGTTCCATATGATACTTCCAAATTCTATGATACTTCTTACATAAGCATAATACACCATCTTTACACAGCCTATGTCACTAAAGGGTTTGCAAACTCGTAAGACGAAGCCAAGATTTTTGTAAACCTTGTCGACGATGATATTAATATGACTAGTTAGTGCCATTTCACTATCTAAATTTATACCCAAGTCACGAATTTCTGTGGTCCTGTTAAGTAATTTATTGTTTATCATGTAATTAAAAAGAAAAGGCTGCTTTTTACGAGTAAATGTCATTTGTGAGCATTTATCAACATTTATTTTTATCCTATTTAAGGTGCAATATGCAGAAACACAATCTAAATCGGCTTGAATTTTCAGACAATCATCAATTCTAGAAATTTTTAAGTATATTTTAGTGTCATCGGCGTATAGTAAGTGTTTTGAATGCGTAAAACATGAATGTAAGTCATATAGGTAAGCATTATAAAATAAAGGGCCTAAGTGAGATCCCTGTGGTACCCCGGAGGATATATTCACATAATTAGATTTGAAACCACCCAATACAACAGCCTGTCGTCTATTAGATATGTATGACATAATCCAGCGATAAAGATCTCCCTGGATTCCCAAAGTATATAATTTTTTTAATAGGATAAAGTGATCTACACGGTCAAACGCTTTTTCATAGTCCGTATAGATGACATCCACTTGTGCTCGCTGATCCATACAACGAATAACGTAATTTGAGAATTCACAAAGATTAGTATAAACAGATTTTCGACTCAAGAAACCGTGTTGAAACTCACTGACGTTTGAAGCTATGGTATGATAGATAGTATCGTAGATGATTTTTTCAAAAAGTTTGGGTGCAGCGTTAAGTATAGATATGGGTCTATAGTTCTGTATAATTCCCTTAGACCCTTTCTTGTGGATTGGAATAATGTGGGCCTCTTTCCATTTATCTGGAAAGATGCCTTCCTTTACTGACCTGTTAAAAATTATTGATAATGGTTTACAAATACTTTTTGCACTTTTGTTAAGAAATACGGAGGGTATACCATCGCTACCTGCTCCTTTTTTGGGGTCAAGTTTTCTCAGATATTTAAGAACTAAGTCTGAGGTTATCGATAATGTATGAAGATAACCACTGTCACCTCGGGGGGCGGAAAGAAACTCAGTTTCCGGGTAAATTGAAGTGGGGGGAACAAAAACGCTCTGGAAAAAGTCACTAAAACCTTGGCAAATGCTCGAACCGTTATCGAAACTATCGTGTCCGTTTGACAGTGCTCGTGGGTATCCGGACTTTCCTCGTGTGCCACGCATTGAGTGTACAAAGCTCCATATTAATTTTGGATTACGTTTGATATTACATTGCGATAATTTTATGAAATTGTCATAACAATGTTTTTGTAAGATTTTCTGTCGTGAGCGCAAAAGTGCAAATTCGTCATAGTCCCTAGGATTCTTGAATCTTTTCCATTTCGCGTGCACTTTTGATTTTTGTTTAATTATTTTTATAAGAGATCTAGAGTACCATACAGGATAGCTACGATTCTCATGAGTATAAGAAAGTGGTACGTGAAGTGTGATTAAATTGTTAATAAACTCATCCAACCAAAAACATTCTGTAAAAAAATGCCAAGCCTCGCGGGAGCTGCTGGTTTATCTCTAAAAAGTAATGAAATCTAGACAAAGCCGTGCCAAGTTGAAGGTTCCTTATTGCGATTTCTTCAATATTATTATAGTAAATATTGTGTGACTTGGCCGTTGAACATTATACGTTAGTGCGATTTTGTTAACACGTAATGCTATATCTGTTATAACTACCTATGTTTGTTATGTGAGAATAATAGCCCATACTGGTATTTGTAATTGGACTTAATACATTGTGCAACACATGTATTAATCATTGACAATGATGACTTCTGTTCTTTTTGGAGCGTCAAATCGACCACCTGTCTATTATAAAATAGACGTACAGACGGATTTCTATGAATGATTAGTCCATCTGTACTGGAAATGACTTTTGTGCTGTTCGTTACCGGCTCGTCTATACATAAGTATTTTTGAAATGCGCAACTTTATCAAACCCTGGTTATTGAATCAACGTTTTCCAAGTGGCAATTTTCCATGGTCAATGGGTAGCGGTTCTGGCGACAGATTGGTGCAATGGTGTCATGGAGCACCTGAATTTGTAGCCTTGTATACCCTTCAACGGCCAAGTCATACAATATTAACTATAATAATATTGAAGAAATCGCAATAAGAAACCTTCAACTTGGCACGGCTTTGTCTAGATTTCATTACTTTTTAGAGATAAACCAGCAGCTCCCGCGAGGCTTGGCATTTTTTTACAGAATGTTTTTGGTTGGATTTCACTTCTTTTTGTAGAAGCGTATTATATTGATTTCATTATTTAACACAGTTTTTTTCTTTTTAGAAGTAGTTATTACCAATCTTCCTTTTCTTTTTTCCGGTTCTGATTCTTGTACAGTAGCAATAGTTTTATGTATTGCCCAGTCGCGTGGCGTGCGTGGTTGTATTCAGTGATCGCTGAAGCTTGAGTTTTTATAATCTTGAAGTCAACATTTATGTTTACTTCTTCAATCAATATGAGGTGCGCCCAATGAAAATTGTTTACTCGTGAAAGCGCCATATAAACTTGGCCACGAGAGAATATGGAGATGCCAATATCCATTTTTTAGAGTTAGAACTTGGCTAAATACATATGATTGTGGTACTCTAACTTGCGCTTGACCGCAATCCCGTCTGATGGTAAGCAGAGCAGTGATGCGATCGTTGATGGTAAAGCGCGCTAGTTTATTAAGAGCCTATTTACTTTAGCCTTGAAGACACTCAAATTGTAGTGTGACGGAAACACCGCCGCTGGCAAATTATAAAAATTATATAAATACTAAATACTACTAAATTCAGCTCCAGATTTACAAACTTCATTGGACCTTATATCTATATTATGATAAATAAAGCAATCAATATCTACCCTTTAACGAAAACTTAATGTAAGGAAAAGGTTACAAAATACTTACAAAAACTTAATTACGAAGAGACTGATATACCACAGTGATTGACTATTTACCACATACATACACCCTCTTACATTCATACACACATAATCATATCACACAAATAGAGGACACACGTACTGTTTAGTGCTCATTCTTAATTTAATCTAATTTTAAGTTAATTTATTATTTCTGGTAAATTATAAAAATGTATTTGGTATGATGTTATTTTATTTTATTTCATAAATTTAATTGATTTATTCTATTTATGAACATGTAAATTTACAAAGTGTTGACTGTACTCAATGGCTACCTACATTATATCTAGTGTCTACTTTTTAAGGGATTGGGCGCTGATAACTGAAACACAGGCTTTTGCCTAGTTCGGTTACAGATGTGTAATCCGATTGTAACAATAAATTATAGCCTATAATATATTTTGTGTAACAATGTAAATAATTTCTGAATAAACGTTATTATTATTATTATACAGGGTGTATCTGACACCGTAACGCAAACATCGCGGATAGGCTACACCGCATGCCACTAATAAAATTATGATAGTCATTTATGTCGTTAATGAACGGTTACAGAATTCACAGTGGTTAAAAAAAGTGTCGGCTCAGCATTTGAACGTTGCAAGCGTGCCGCCGTGCGGGTTTGTAGGTATGACGTTGATCCCTGATGTAAACTCTATCAAATCAGCTGATAAGACAGTTTTTCGAGTTTTGTTTTCATTGCGATTTTTTGTGTAATTAGCGAATTAATTATTTTTTACTTTAAAATCTTATTCTTATTGGGTTATAAATGTTTAGCAATTATGAACGGTCTTAAGTGAAAAAAACTTCATATATTTTTTTTAAATCATGAGGAGCCGACGAAAAATTCCACCACTGGGGGTTCAGAATCATGTACTGGATCCATGGTACTCGTTTGTGCGTCGATGTCAGATACACCCGGTATAATTGCTCCAGTCGGTAAAGAGGGAGCAAAACGCTTCATCGTTGAATTAAATCATGCAATTCCCTTGCACACTGATAGAGCAGCGGTGGACTAGTAGTATCGTCCGCGATTTACAAGTTGTAGGCCGTAGGTTAGAACCCTATCAGGCGCTTTAATTTGTGTAAATTATTTCATCACTACTGCTCTCAAGACGGTGCAGTGAAGGAAAACTTCGTGAGACAACCGGCATGTTTTAGAAGCAAAAACTCCGAAGGCATGTAACATTTATCAACCCGCACTGTGCCCGCCTGGGCCGCAGTGGGCCGTAATCTACACGGGTAGATTACGGCCCACTCTATCTCATCGAGAGGAGGCATGTGTCCTAGGAGTGGGAATATTTTAGGCTTATTATATATTCCTGATTTCTGTCTCAATATGTCAAAAATGTGTCCAATTTCTCTATATTTATGAAAAAAAAGAGAAGAGAGTTTGTTTGTTCCGCTTTCACGCCGTAACCACTAAACCGATTTCTTTGAAATTTTGTAGACATAAAGATAAAAGTCCGGGTTAAATAATAGGGTAGTTTTTATCCCGGAAGAATCGATATTCCCAATGAAAATCTAAAAAGCGATGTAACCTCATTCCACGCGGGCGAAGCCGCGGGGGAAAAGCTAGTGGATTATATTTTAACCAAATTTTGAGTGAAATTTATTTTAGGGTAATTTGTTCATTTCATTTGTGTAATGTTTATGTTCGAGTTGAAAAGTTAGTAGTAGTTAGTAATCGTTCGACTATTTCTTCGTGTAAACTAAAAAATATAAAAGCCAGTCTAATCTTCTCCACAGTTTTTATCAAAGCAGAAGGGGAGGCATTTCCAGCAGTGGGGCGCTCTAAGCTAGATTAAATTAGAAGATATATGTGTCCCACTACGCTGGATTTTTGCAATGACAATATTTTTTTTTTATGTAGCAATAGTAGATTTGATTATAGATTACTGAACGACGAATATTTCTTCCTTCTGATCTAATTCAAAGCTTACTGCAGACCATAATTTTAGCCCATATAGGTGCAAAGTTCCCATCAATATAAATGAATTTATTCCAAACACAAAGTAGCTACTGTAAACCGTTGGGAATCCCCTAACTGCCCTTCGTCTTCGTCATAAGATCTCTAATGGCAATCCCAATTTATCTAGGTATAAAGCTCTTATCAATACAAAATTAATCAGGCACAAACACAAGGTAGCTGCTGTGAATCGCTGAGGAGTTCCTTCGTTTGTCTCTCGACTCCATCATCAAATCTACTTCAGACCTTCATTATAACCCATATGGGTGCAAAGTCCTCATGAATATAAATGATATAAGTCCAAACACAAAGTAACTACTATAAACCGTTGAGGAGTACGCGGGACTGACCTTTGTCTTCATCATCAGAGCCTTTATGACAGTCACAACCCATCGTGATGTAAAGTTCTCATCAATACAAATTAATCAAACATAAACACAAGGTAGCTGCTGTGAATCGTTGAGGAGTTCTCACGACCGTCTCCCAGCTTCATCATCAGTCCTACTCCATACCTTTATTAAATTGTAGTGTTTTCTAATACTTATTGAAAATACTTAGAAATGCACTAGTCACCCCTACGATTTTTGAAAGTTACCCTTGATTTCTCTGGTCTTCCATCTTCAGATCCTGACCTGGTAACTATTGGACCACCTGGAAAGTATACCCTTTCAAACAAAAAGAAATTTGAAAATCGATCCAGGCGTCTTAGGGTAATCGGTGAACACACCTACATAAAAAAAAAGATTACGATGAATTGAGAACCCGCTCCTTTTTTTGAAGTCATGAAGCGGCCCACCAAGTTGAATATTTTATTGACGGTGGTACGTCAATCTCTACTAGTTTGGTTGGGCTCTTCTGCTTTCTAATCAAGGTCACCAGGTACTTCATATCTTCGATTCTTCTAGTTTTTATATTTTTCCCTTTATGTGACCATTAAACTCTGGCTCTGTACCAAATTTCAGCTCTCTGAGATTATGGGAAGTACTACTTCTGTTTTGATGATCATGAGTGAGTGAGTGTCGAAAACACGGAAATTTACTTTCGCTTAACTTTAGAACTGGATGAGCTACAGACTTGAAATTTTAGATTTGAAGTGTGTAAATACAGCTTACTGGATGACCAAAATTTTAGCGTTCTGGTACTATCCAGAGGTTCTTAATTAGGGGCCTGAAAATGCAGCGAAATGGTTCGGGTAAAGATGGTACGGCAGTGTTTGCTTCGCGCTCGACTTGGCGAGGGCACTGCCGTGCCCTCAGATAAAAGACCGAGACTGCGTCGTCAACAGAGCCCTCATAAAGTATATTATCCCATTGAATGTTATTGATTTCTCTATTTACAATGTCATAATTCGTTTTGTGGAACTGTTTTTTAATGACAATATTTTTGGTCAAGGAGGTATGAATATATCTCTTATCTCTATTTCCAAGGTGGCATGAGCCATATCTTCTTTAACTAAGGGCAGCGAAGATTTGCATATAGTTAGAAAGAAATTTGCAAAAATTAAGTCTAAAACATTGAGACAATGGTTAGCAATAAGATTAAATTGGATCAGAGAAAGCATGTTAAATTCGTTAAGAAGTTTTTCAGCAGCTAATTGCGTATCAGAGTAACCTTCATGTGCCACTGTAGTATGCAACTGCGACCATTTAATACACGGTAAATTAAAATCTCCCGCAATGAGAATGTGGTCATTAGGAAAGGATTTGCTGACGTTAGATACTGAGTTAATGATATTATAGATATGCACGGCCTGATCACTTTTGCCTCCAACAATATATGTGATACAAATATGTAAGTCATGAAAAGTATTATCTAGCGAACTTCGGGGTATAGTAATCCATAAATATTCTGACTGGGAGCGTGACCATTCAGAACTTATTTTAGCTGCCAATGATTTTTTAACACATATCATCGTACCTCCTCCTTGTGTTAGAGTCGCTCTGTCGTTGCGGAAAACCTCGTATCTATCATCACAAAGTTCTGAATCTAAGATGCCTGAATGTAGCCAGGTTTCTGTAATTAATATTATGTCAGAGTCGGAGTTTAGTACATTTTGGTAAAATTGCAAAGTTTTCGTTCTAAGACCCCTAACATTTTGATAAAATAACTTTAATTTACGGTCACTCATTTTTATAAAATATCATTGACTGTACAGGTTGAAAGTCGCAATAACATCGTATCAGAGAGGTAATATCTAATTTCAGTTTTAATACAACAAATATCAGTGGTTCGCCAAAAACAACTATTTGTACCAATAACAAGAAAAGCAATATCCAGTGAGTCAATTGTATTGCGTGTGCGCGTCGCATAACAAAACAGAGAGTATTAAAGTGAAAATTAATACAAAGTGAAAAGTGGATAACAAATATTGTCGTTTCAGTGAATACAATATAAAAGTTTATATAAGACAAAAAACAATGAAAACAAATGAAGTACTGGTCACTGAGCAATTTTTTTAAGAAAGTCCTTGTTTGTCACTCGTATGGCCACCGCGTCTATGTCTTTACGTAGATAAATCTGACCATATTTCACCCACACAAACTTATAATTGTTATCTTTAGCAAATTGTCGAGTAGCAAAGTGCAGTTGTTTGGTGTCTGGTGAGAGATGCTCAGATACATATATCCTGCGAGTACCACCATTTATGCCGACATGCTGTGAATTTAACTTATTATTCGGATGTTCTTTATTGAAGCGGTGGGACGCAGACAAAACGTTATCACGAAGCCTAGATGAGGCGACGGTTACCAATATGTTACGAGGTCTGCTTGTAGATGTATCCATTTTCGCAACTCTGCGACAAGAACGTATTTCAGAGTCTAAGATCGGAGCATTGATGGCCTTGCACAGATTCAGGAAAATTTCCATTGGGTTTTCGCTCTTCATTTCCGGGACAGCCTGAATTTCTATATTACACCCACGGGAAGCTTTTTCCAAAGCCGAAAGGCGATTGTTAAGGGTAATACACTCCTTTTGTAACTCCGATTGTTGATTTTCCAGCGATTTAATCATGCCATCCTTTTCGCTAATCTTCTTCTGAAGATCCTTCACCTCATTCATAATAAAATCGGTAGTTGTTGTAAAGTCCTCCTTAATCTGTTTCATAGCTATGTTTATTTCTACCGCTATCATTGATTTAACGTCTTCTTTCCACGCTGCTCGAAGGTCTTTCATGACTATTGAAGTACGTGCTAGTTTCTGGTCTAGAAGGGCACTTATGTCGCTTAGAGAGAGACCGACAGCTTGGGCAACCGACGAGGGAGACTCAACATTAGGTCGTAAGGCTTGGTTACTTGAAGAGGTGCGAATAGGCGTATCGTCACCACGTCGCGTTCTGCGAGCAGTGTTCACGTTCGTGCATGATGGGCAGTTCAAACCAGCTATCTGAGTGGCTGTTAGGTTTGTGCTTTTATTTGCGTCCATATTTAAGCACGCGAAACAGTAACTAACAGAGCAAGAATTGCATCTCACTGTTTTGTTCTCCTTTACAGAAGTTGAGCATCCCGCACATTTCATCTTGCTACTCCAAGGCAACAGTAACACAGAAAATAGTTTTCAAAAACCGATAACAAAAACACTATATTATATTGTATAGCACAGCAATAAATGCACCGGTATATTGCAAGTTATTTTGTATCATATAAACACACAGGGAGCACACTAATAAATGCCCAGTCGCTTTACGTGTTCTTGCTCAACACCCCGCAAAAAGTTTATGTGGGTAGGTTTTAAAAATGTGTTGTTATAGCTTATTAAATAACTCAATATTCATTGTTTATATCACTGGTTTTTATATGTCACGATATATTATCACTCACTATGATGTCATGTATCCAGTATAGTAACTGTTCTCGCACTTTTAACCAGATATTTAGATTAAACTCTGACGAGCAAACAAAAACGTGTGTATACTTTGTGACGGTCAGTGTCTCTCAGTATATGTAACGAGAATATAATACATTATATTCCTATGACAACGTAAATTAATTCTCCAAGCTCAATGAAAGTTGCTTGTTGTTTTATTTTAGACAGCAACAGAAATATTGATATTTTACTTTAACTTTTATCGTTCAGTCCTTAACAAAATATTTGTTCCATAACCGAACTTTGTACCTCGAGAGCCGAACTTACTTAAACCAACTTTAGATTGTGATCTGTACTGTTCTGTTCTTCTTCTGTCATGGTATTTCTGACTAATCAGCTGGGACAGCCGTTCTAGACCAAGCCTATTTGATGTTGATAACTACCGTGAATTGTAGGATTGTATCCGGAACGCCGATCATCGGACTGTCTAGATACCGGTATCTAGACAGTCCGATGATCGGCGTCCTTTTGTTAAACATGAGGCGTCGCATAGGCAAAGTGTCAACACTTATCTTGTTTCATGTACAGTAACTGTGCGGGTGGGTGCTCTACCTACTACCTAGTATCATCTACAGCAAGCTGTACAGGTGTGGGTACTGCTCACTACCTAGTGTCATCTACAGCAAGCTGTACAGGTGTGGGTACTGCTCAAGATTAAAGGAGTTCAACCACTTTCTATGGAGCTTTGGTACTGATGCAAAGTTCTTTGTACATTCGCAAAATATATGTTATTTAAAACTTTATTGTACCAATATTCCAAAAGTTTTTGTTTCAATCTGGTAACTAGTCGAGTTATCGAGATTTATCTTGGTTCAAGTAATGATAAAAAAAAAACCTGTAATAATACAGTGGTAAGGCATATTGAGGCCAATCTGATGCTTTTTTACACATTCAGCACCATTTTGAATGTAGATATAGCTTGAAAATTTAGGCTAAAATCGTAAAAACAACCATAAAACCGTAATAATCGCATAAACAAGATATGTACAAGGTAGGTTTACTTTCAACAAGCGTTCGCAAGCGACACTGACTGGCAGTTCACAGACAGAAAAAAAGAGTCGTATCATAATATCGATTTTATTTATCGATTGTATATTATTAATGTAAATAGTTTTTAAAATGTAATTTTCTCACATATAAATACAATTATTATAATTATTAATATACACCTAATAAGAATTACTTACTTATTTCGTCAATGAGAATTAAATCTTTACCTTTTTTACATTTTTCTCTAAATAAATAATCGGTTGATTATCAAACAATTTATTCATATAATCTACACTAATATTATAAAGAGGAAAGATTTGTATTTTTGTATGTAACGAATAAACTGAAAAAGTACTAGGTATACTGATTTTATTAATTATTTTTTTATTAGAAAGCTACATTATCCACGAGTAACATATGCTAAATTTATTTATTTTGGAAAAAAATTGGATTTATTTATTTTGGAAAGATATTTGGGTTTTTTGAACACAAGGTGTAAAAAATCTACCAGAAAAGTTACTTATTTTGCGTACTTTGCCTAAATTATAAAGATATAACCATAAAATATTCTATGAATATCTACAAAAAAGTCCACGGCACGCTATAACTATCTATGTCGAGTGAAACACAAACACCACTTTTTTATTTAAAAAACTTGAATTTTTTTTTACCTACATTTAAACGCATTTATTTTACTCAATCTATTAATCCTTATCAAAATATATAATTTCATCACCAACTACTACCTATATTTGGTCTTTGAATGATGAAAATTGGACGTTTCGTTTTGAAGGTATGGCGAAATTAAAATATTACGATTTCTGCTGGGCGTGCGGGAGCGAAGTTTAGTTGTATGACTAAGGTCCTCGCGCTCCTCAGACGCGAGGTCGGCTCTCTACGCAGCGATCGTGCATGAAGTCTAATAATTTTCGTGTGATTTTTTTTTTAGATTTCTGTCTACAGATAGATTTAGATTTCAGACTACACCTACGCAAAAGTTCTTTTCAGAACTAATCAACAGTTTTTTTCAGGGCCAACCAACAGTTCTTTTCAGGGCTAAACAACAGTTCTTTTCAGGGCTAAACACCAGTTCTTTTCAGGGCTAAACAACAATCCTTTTCAGGGCTAGAATATTACACGATATTAACGTCATTTTCTTAAACATTTGAAAATGCCTAAGAGAGCCAGTCTCAACTTTCGAAACATAGTTCTCAAGCACAGGCAGCAAGAATACGTCGTATGGGAGAATCTTTGCCTGAATGTTCACAACGCTTGCTGAACAAAATCAGAGAAATTCTCAGGTACGCACACAAGAGTCGAGTGTCGAACGTTCGCAACGCCTTGCACAACAAAAACTGAGAACCTCTGAGTTACGTGCACGAGAGTCGAGACAGGAGCGTTTCCAACGTCTTCATGAACAAAATGTAAGGACCTCTGACTTACGCGAACGAGGGTCAAGTGTGGAGCGTTCGCAACGCCTTGCCGAACAAAGTCTGAGAACATCTGAGTTACGCGCTCAAGAATCGAGGCTGGAGCGTTCCCAATGTCTTCTTGAACAAAATATAAGGACATCTCAGTTGCGTGAAAGAGTTCACGCAACTGAGAGGTCCGGTGGTCCCGCTGGGCTACCACCTCATGAACTGTCGTCATGAAAAGTTCGCACGCCGATTATGCTTCTCAGAAATGTAAGCCCACCCAACATGTGTAATGGCACGAGACTTCTATAAAAGAGCTAAAAGATAATAATAATAATATCGAAAATGTTGATCAAGATCTGCCGCTCTACGTGCACGCTCACCACCTCCGGACACGTCGCTCACCTCCGCCTCGCCGCCGCCGGTCTCCAGCCTCACTGTGAACGCTGTGACGACACCGGCCGCGGCAGTTGCGTTGAGCTCGAGCGACGAGTATTTCTCTCCGCCGACGTCACCAACACCTGTACGTCGCCAAGGGAAAGGCCGGCCACCGAAGAGCATGGGACTTAGGGGCCATCCGGCCCCGAGCCGGGTTCCCGCTGCCGGTGGTTGTGTGCAACGCATGAGATGGGCTCAAACAGTGAACGAGAACGTCATGTGCGCATATTACGGGGCTACAGAGGAGGGAACTTACCCCACTGCGTACCTTGAAAGAATGCTGTCTCTGTTTCAGGCACTGGCATCAACTGTCAACTTCTCGGCCCAACGACTGTCGGATTAGGTGCGGGTCATCCAACGCAATCACAGGTTGGACGACATCGTACTTTATAGGCTGCGCTCAGAGCTACTCATCATCATCATCATCATCATCATCTCAGCGTTAATCCCAGTCGCATTCGAAGCCTTTTTCAGCTTTGGAGTCTGGGGTCCGCTTTACCAGTTCAACTGCTGATATGGCTAAACTTCGACATTTTCTGTGAAACGACTGCCGTCTGACCTCCACAACCCGAAGGCGACATCGAAGCATTGCAGTTAGACCAACTGTTGGACTTTTGAGGGCTCCAACAACCCGTTACGATTGCAACTAGATGTTCGTACTGCAACCGGGACCAACGGCTTAACGTGCTTACCGAGGCGCGACCAGACCAGTGCAAATATTCATATTCATGCATACGAATACTTGCACTGTGCGGGGAACGAACCCGCGCCACGTTGCGCAGCGGCCGCGTCCGCTACCGCTACGCCACGGAGGCTGTCACGTGAGGCTGCGCTCAGAGCTACTGAGCAACCAAATCGCTCCGACTCTGACACAGACCGCGGCACAAGGGTCAATTATTGATGCTGTTCCGCCGCGGTCCAATCGTGTTGAAGAAGAGGATGATAGGGTTGAAACAGTAAGTAGCCAGTATAACGACCGACTGAGGAGCGCACTGGAGGATGCGTTCCGCAAGTATAGATCCACTCCGACCGACCTTAGACCCCAGTTACCACGGTTACTTCTGCACAAAAAAAATAGGGCGCTGGTGTGTGCTTTGGACTCGCAACTCAAGAATTTCTTCGAGAGCAGCGGGGATCTCATTGATACACAGACAAAAACAACAGGAACAGGTGGCAGAATCGAGCGCCGTATCGATGGGACCAGGGTACTCATCGGCAAACTATACTGCTTAACTATAAATATTGTTAGAAAACTACCGGTTAACAAATCATCAGGGGAAGATAAAATATCTGTGTAATATAGTGTTCGCGCACGCGTGCCGAGCGGACGTCTTGTGTGTTCGTTACCGAATATTTTTTAAAGTCAAGAATGTCGTTTAATTGCAATGGTTGTGGTGAGGACTTAACTGGCCTGCCATTTATAGAGTGTTCCAAAAGGACTTGCAATAAAGTGTATGAAATAAAGTGCCTTGGACTTACTACCGAAAATTTCGAAAATTTCTCTCAGGAATATAAGGATCAGTGGGTATGTCCTGAGTGTGTTTGTTCACAACGCAAGCCAAATCGAAATGCTGACACACCAGTGAGTAGAACATCTGGGCAAGCAAGCACTTCTTCAATATGCAGCAATGTCAACACTCAGCGAGGCAGCCGCATAAAGAAAGCACAATCACCGATGATGGAACAAAAATCCAACTTGCAAGAGGAGATGAAGAGCTTTCGATTGGACGTAATCGCACGCTTAGATAGCCAGACCACTATTATGGAAAATATGCAGGAATTATTTGATTGTACGAAGAATGAGTTGCAACAGTTACGTTTATATGTGAAGGTACTCGAAAAAAAAGTTGATCAAGTTTTTGCATTAGAAAATCGGATTAAGGAACTAAGCACGCGAAATCAATATTTGGAACACCAAATAAATATCTCCACAGCATCACAAGCATTGAAGGAGACTGTGAAATGTCCTAAAGCATTGAATTATGCCGAAGCGACTTGTAAACAACCCAAATCAGCTGTTACATTAAGTGTGGCCATGAAAACAGTGGAACAACCAAGGACGACCGAAGTATCGCAAGCAAAGGAGAAGGATGTATCTGTGTCAGAGGTTGAGATGAACAGCAAGGCAGATAGTAATGAAGGGTGGAATGTAGTCCATAAGAACAAAAAGAAATTTCTAAATAAAGAAGTTAAAAAAGGCCAGAACTCGACCCTCACAGGTATTCAGGCCATGGAGCGTAAAAAACATCTGCACGTTTGGCGCTTTCATCCGGAAACTACTGTCGAGGGCTTGACCACTTATGTAAAACAAGTTTGTGGATCCGAAATCAATTTAAAAATTGAAAAAATTAAGCATAAGACAGAGAGAGACTACTCTTCTTTTATCGTTGGAATCTCGGAGGGAGTTTACCACAAATTATGTGAGCCAGATGTATGGCCTCTGAATGCAGAATTTTCCGAATGGATTTGGTTTCGGAGATCAACAAATAAACCAAACGACGGGAAATAGAAACATTGGAATTTTCTATCAAAACGCAAGAGGTCTGCGTACAAAGTTAGAAATCTTTAGAAATAACGTATTATCATTTAATTCAGACTTATTTGCTATAACTGAATCAGGCTGCAACGAATCCATTCAAGACGCAGAAATTATCCCTCAAGGATATCAAATAATACGTTGTGATCGAGTGGATGGGCGTAAGCAGGGCGGAGCGTTTCTCGTGGCCACACGCCGCTTCGAGCTGCGACAGGTACTTGTCTCAGACGCGTCGATAGACGCCTGTGTATTTGAAATTGTTTGTGCAACGGTTCATTTAAAGAATAGATTTTTGTTTTTATGTTGCGTAGTTTATATTCCACCTGGGAGTTCGGAGTATGATTATATGATTTTGTTTAGGGTAATAGAAAATATGTGTAATAAATATAGACAAGTGATTGTTATGGGAGATTTTAATTTACATTCTTGTCCTGTAAATATTAGCAATTATTATGAATACTTAATGTCATTTTGCGAGTTCACTCAAGGTAACATGGTACCCAATGTCTTAGGCCGACACCTGGATTTAGTTCTGAGTGCGGGTTTTAGCGGAGAAGTGTCAGTAGTATTGGCGGACGACGCGCTCGTTCCTGTCGATCCGTACCACCCGCCACTAGCGGTGAGCGTGCCCCTCGCGCACTTAGACCCCGCGCCTTCCCCGCCTTCGCCCGCCCCCGAATCCTTCTTTAATAGCACGTGTAATAACAGACCGCAGTGGAATTTTTATAAAGCCGATTATCAATTATTGTATTCGATGTTAACTTCTGCTGACTGGAGTATAATGTACGAAATGCATGATTTGGAAGATATTTTAAATTTCTTTTATGTGAAATTAGGCTGTTTTTTAGATGATTGTGTACCAAAGAAAAAGATTTCCCAGGTAAACTCACGTTATGTGTATCCCGAATGGTACACCGGAGAAATTATTAGAGAGATCAAAATTAAAGCAAAACTTCACAAACTGTTTAAAAACTCAAAACGTGATTGCGATTACGAAGAGTACGCTAAATGTAGGACCCGGGTAAAAAAGTCTATCGAAATTGCACACAGAAATCATAAAAATAAAATTCAAAATCAGTTCGCTAAAGATCCAAAATCATTCTGGCAATATATTAGGTCGAAAAGTAGAACAAATAGGCAAATTATTATAAAAAATGGGCAAACTCTGACTAATGAGCAGTGTGCTAGGGAATTCGCAGAATTTTTTGAGTCGGTATACAGTCAGGAACCACCGCAACTAGACGTTCAGGCGGCGATGGCGGAGGACGGCAGTACTACCAGTGCACGAGTATTTATAGAGACTTTGAGTCTCAAAGATGTGCAGGATGCGCTGACGAACCTCAAGCCAAAACGATCATCTGGCCCTGACGGTATACCAGCGTTTCTCTTTAGGGATTGTGCTAGAGTTTTAGCAAGCCCGTTGCATTACATATATAATACGTGCTTAAAGCAATCGACGTTCCCGGATCAGTGGAAAACTACACGTGTCGTTCCAGTACCCAAGGGTAGGGCAGGTCCAGATGTCAGCGGTTATAGGCCGGTTGCAGTGTTGTCGACGCCGGCGAAAGTTTTTGAAGCCGTTATTCAACACTGCATACTGGGGCAAGTCCGAGCGCAACTGTCGGACGCACAGCACGGCTTTCGGCCCGGACGCAGCACTTCAACTAACCTGCTTAACTTCATGGCACAGGTTATACCGGCAGTCGACGCTGGAGTACAAGTAGACGCGGCGTACTTTGATTTTAAAAAAGCTTTTGACACCGTGGACAATGACGTCCTACTAAGAAAGCTGGCTGATATAGGATGTACGCCACACTTGCTACAATTCTTTGTCAGCTATATGAGAGACCGTCAACAGTACGTTGACTACGATGGGTACGAGTCGAAGCCGTACTTTACCAGGTCCGGAGTAAGCCAGGGCAGCAATTTGGGTCCTCTTGAATTCATCATAATGATAAATAGCTTGCCGGAGGTCGTCAGACATAGCTCATGTCTATTGTTCGCGGATGACCTCAAGTTGCTGCTCGAGGTAAGGGATGAGTTAGACTGTGAGCGACTCCAGGGTGACATTGATAGGGTGGTGAAGTGGAGCCATGATAATAAGCTGTACTTCAACGTGTCCAAATGCTCGGTAATGTCCTTTAGTCGTGCGCGCAACCCTGTCCGCTATGAGTACAAAGCAGAGGCGGTACCACTGCAGCGAGTAACGCAAGTGCGAGACCTAGGGGTATATCTCACTCCAGATCTTACGTTTCGCGAGCATATCACTAAGATATGTAAGAAAGCGTACAGAAACCTCGGCTTTGTTCTTAGGCAGTCACAAGGGTTCACTAATATTACGACTATTAGGGTATTATACGACGATCTAGTCAGGAGTCACTTGGAGTACGGTGCTGTCATATGGTCTCCACATGAAGCCAAGTACTCTGTCATGCTGGAGCGTGTACAGAACAAGTTCACGCGTCACTTGTACTTTAGACTGTACGGGGTTTATCCATTGTACCCATTGATGTACCCCACCCTATTTGTACTGGGCATGGTCGGGTACAATGAATTGAGAGTGCGACGACAATTCACTCTTGTCGTCTATTTAATAAAGTTACTCCGGGGCAAGGAGCATAATCCGGGAGTGCTTCAGTGCTTGCGGTTTAATGTTCCAGATCGCTACGTGTGGAGGCGGCGGCGCCCGCCACTGTTGGCTGTGCCAACTGCCAGAACCAACTTGCTGGCCAAAGCACCACTCACGCGAGCAATTCGTACTATTAACGAAATTCAGAATAGGTTAGACATTTTTTCGTGTTACTTTGGTGAATTAGCAAAGGTAGGTTTATACATAATATGTTATGAAAGCAACAATTAGTGTGTTTATTGTATTGTTATAATTATAAGGATGTATTGTTTTAGTTGTAAGTTTGTGCTAAGTGAAGTAAGTTAAGTTGTATTGTTTATTGTATTGTTATAATCATAAGGATGTATTGTTTTAGTTGTAATTTTGTGTTAAGTGAAGTAAGTTAAGTTATTGTGTAGTTTTTTATAATTTGTGAGCCTTAACTATCGCATTAGGTTTCTAAATCTGTAATGATAGTTTAAGTTTTTAAGATAAATAAATAAATAAATAAATCTAATAGGATGATTAAAGAAGCTTGTAAAACAGCGGGTGATGCCATCTTAACTGTATATAACCGATGCATTGCTGAAGGCGTTTTGCCTCGTAAATGGCGACGCGGTTTCATACGAATAATACCAAAGTGTGGTGATAAACCACCGGATGATCCGAAGTCATATCGGCCTATCACACTTCTACCATCTTTGGGGAAACTTCTGGAGCGCCTCATCGTTCCACGTTTACTACCGAACGGTCCAAATTTCATAGTAATCAATATGGCTTCACCATCGGTAAATCAACAGTCGACGAGGCGCTTTCTGTCAGAAGAACCGTTAACCAATCGGAACACAAGTACGTGATTGGTATCTTTTTGGATATTTCTGGGGCTTTTGATAACGCTTGGTGGCCTATGCTGTTGTTAAAATTAAAAACCCGCGGTTGCTATAGAAACATATATAATCTCGTTTACTCGTACTTTATAAACGGTTCCGCGGTACTTAAGCTCGGTCATTTTTCTAGTACTAAAGCACTAACCATGGGATGTCCTCAGGGTTCAGTTGTCGGTCCTTATTTATGGAATTTGGGTTTTGATGATTTCCTCGCGATCCCGCTTCCTTGCGGCTGTTCACTTACTGGTTACGCAGACGATGGCCTCAATGGAAGTACAGGGACATGCTTCAATGTACTACTCCGCGAGAGTGGAGGCCATGGACACTAACTTTGTTACACAACGCGACCCCAATAGAATTTCTAGATTATTTAAACCTCAGACTGACGTCTGGGAGGACCTCTTATCCGAATGGCAAAGTAGGTGGGATAATTCCATCAAGGGCCTCCATTTGTTCTTTCCATCCGTTGGCGATCGGCTGGCTAAGACATGGCTGGAGGTTGACCACTGCGTTGCCCAATTTCTCACAGGTCATGGCAACTTTAAAAGTAAACTGTATTCTTTTAAACTTGTTCCTTCGCCTTTGTGTCAATGTTCTACAACAGACTGTGAATTTGAACAGTCCGCACATCACATCTTGTGGGAGTGTATTCTTTGGCAGAATGAACGCAATATTATGTTGGATAGTGTACAAGTTACATCCGGAGTTGTTTATTATACGGACCTTGTAGAAACTAGAACTAATTTCCGTGCTTTCAGGCGCTTTTGCCATACCTATTATTGGAATCAATTGTAACAGCACATACCTACTTAGGACCCATTAACTTAATCAAATTTTATTCCGTGGTGCTTGGCAATCTGGGCTTCTCCCAGTTGCAATAATATCCCTTTGTGCCGATTGGCCTAGTTCTGTTCTGTCTCCTGCTTGTTATGGAGGGAAGTGGAAAAAATATATTTTTTCTTACTCCTCCGCTATTCTTTTCTGATTAATTTCGTTGCGGGACCCAAGACAGTTGAATCGTTTCTCCGGGACTCGTCGAGCTTCATTGCTCGGCGTTTTTCTGGCGATCTCCACTGTTGATTCTGGCTTTCAGGAGTTGCAGTGGGTTGGGAACAGTGTGGCGGGTTTTGTCCTAAAAGAGAAAACTATACTGCTTCAGGGAGGGCAATAATAGACCACGAGTGATGCGCTTTCTGAGACAGGCATTCTCGGGGACTGGTATCAGCCCTCGAGAATACATAAATAATGTCACATAGCGCATCGACTACCTGAAGCAGAAAGTTTGTGCATGGGCGAGCGGTATTCGGCGGTATAAGTGGCGAGTGGATCGATATACGCAGAATCGCATGTTCCAGAGCGACGAGAGGTGGGTATATAGAACTTGGGAGCGACCTGAACAAAACAAGGCTGACGTATGCCGCTCGGATGATGCCACCACAAGTGCATTCTCTCTTCACCACAAGTGTGTCGTGTATGGGGCAATGGAAGACAGTCCTTCGTTATGCAGGAAGTAGACAGATCCAGGGGAATGATGGAACTGTATGGATTAAGCGGGGAATATTCCAGGGCGACAGTCTGAGTCCACTTTGGTTCTGCTTAGCTCTAGATCCTCTTAGCACACTGCTGGAGAACTCAGGACAGGGTTATCGATTAAGGAGAGGTGGTCAGATCAAATCTCACCTCCTCTATATGGATGATTTGAAACTCTTTGCCCCCAATGAATTGCATCTGATGGAGCTACTGAATGTAACCGAAACTTTTAGTTGTGGCATCAGAATGGAATTTTCACCCTAAATTCCATGCATGCATTCCATTCATGACAAATGTGCAGTCATGCATGTAAAGCAGGGGGATATTATGGAATCCGAGGGAATCGCACTCCCGGATTCTATACACTTTAGCTCCTCTCCTCATTCGAGAGCTATAAATATTTGGGTATGTCGGAGGCGTTAGGTATCAACGATGCTGACATGAAGCAATCGTTGAAGGAGCGCTTCTTTGGTCGCCTGAAGAAGGTATTAAATAGTCTTCTTTAAATCACTTCTTTAAATCCGACTGAATTCGACGCCCTGGATAGAAGGGTCCGTACACTGCTGACAGCAAACAGGATGCATCACCCACAATCATCGGTGATAAGACTGTATATCCCGCGGAAGTGCGGGGGTCGAGGCTTTTTAAATGCGAAGACCCTACACAACCGAGAGGTATGCAGTCTCAGAGAATATTTTTTGCAATCCGTAGTGGGTATGCATCGTGATGTGGTCACAGTAGATAAGGGGCTCACCCCGCTATCCATGGCGAAAGAGAACTGGCACAAGCCTATAATACTAACCACTGATGACCGCAAGAAGGTATGGCAAAGCAAGGAACTTCATGGGTGATTTCGTCGGGCTCTTCATGAGCCCGATGTAGACTTCTTAGCTTCCGTATCCTGGCTACGATTCAGTGACCATTTCGGGAAAACTGAAGATTTCGTCTGTGGACGAAGTTATCTTGACGAATAACTACCGGAAATATATTATGAACGACGGGACGATTGACGTGTGTTGGCCATGTCACCATCCGGGTGAGTCCATAAGACATATTATCTCTGGTTGCTCTCGTTTAGCTAACGGCGAGTATTTGCATAGGCGTAACCAAGTAGCTAGGATTATCCACCAGCAACTTGCTTTGAAATATAAACTTGTGGATTCTGAGGTACCGTATTATAAGAATGTGCCCGACCCAGTTCCTGAAAATGACCATGTCACGTTGTACTGGGATCGGTCTATCATTACTGACAAGACTATTGTTGCAAATAAGCCTGATATAGTAGTGATAGACCGATTAGCGCGCCTTGCAATGATTGTCGATGTTACCATTCCACATGACGGGGATCTCGTGAAAGCTGAGAAAGAGATACAAATTAAGTATCTCGACTTGGCGCACGAGATTGCAGATATGTGGAATGTGAACTCGGTTGTCATTGTACCGATTGTCGTATCGGCCAAGGGTTTGATAGCCAAAAGCCTCGACCAATATCTATTGAGGCTCTCATTAGGCAGTTGGATCAATGGCCTGATTCAAAAGGCAGTACTCCTCGATACGGCCCGCATCGTGAGGAGGTTCCTGTCTCTGGAGCCCTAACCATCGGTAGCTTGGACCCTGCTCCCGTCATCAGTGGAACACTATTTTTTTTATTTTTAAATGTTTTTGTATGTCTTTTATATAAATATATAAAAATGTAAAGCAATATGTAGATATGGAAAAATAAAGAGATAATGATAATAATAACTGCTAGGTATTATGTGACTAAAAATATACGTAAGGTCATACAGAACGTAGTGTTACTATTAAACAGAGAATCGTATAAAATTAGCGACTGCCCGAGCTAGGTTTATTAAACCTGTGTTTCAGGCGCTCACTTTACATCACAATATTATATCAATAAGTCATGCAACCTTATGGACTAGGATCTCAATAAACAAAAGCTTCAGTTATTTATTATGCTATCTTATATACTACTAGCTGTTGCCCGCGACTTCGTCCGCGTAGACTTCAGTTTATAGCGCGCGGTGGTTCCCCTTTCCGGGGGAATGCCAAGGCATTCCTCCGGAAACGGGAACCACCGCCTACATTACTGCAAGGTTTCAAACATCCTCACACATTTTCGCGTTTATATTATTAGTAGGATTATAAAGATACATAAGGTCTATAGCAACGTTAATTTTACCGGGTTTAAAGGTTTAGCAAAGGAAATAAACATCAAATATCATACTTCTAATTGTTTTGCGTTGGTTGGTGTTTGGATATGCTTAGGATTTACCGGGTTTAAAGGTTTAGCAAAGGAAATAAACATCAAATATCATACTTCTAATTGTTTTGCGTTGGTTGGTGTTTGGATATGCTAAGGATATTATGAAATAAGGGTTAAAATTACTACTCTTGATAAAATATGAGCACATTTAAGTAAGTACGGTTTTATAAACAGCATGTTTTGTTTTTCTGTCTTTTGCCAAAACACAAAGGTTTTCTGGATTTGATACACGGGAGCATGCCACATAGAGTTGCCCATGAGAAAAACGTGTTGTTTCTAAACGAACTCCGGCGACTTGTAAGCGGTTGTCGGCTTTGTTATTGTTATGGCAAATGCTGCTTTCAGAAAGAACTGTACTCTTTTAAATTGAAATGGCATGTCTGATGGGAATAGGGGGAATCAAGACATTTTTTCGTTTTGCCATTCCAGCCATGATTGTAGCATTTACAATGTTCTGACCCAAATGTGTTATTTGTAACCGAGTACCATTATACAGCTTTGGAGCGTCAAGATTCCTCATTAATAGGACTGGAACACCAACTTTTAGTATAAACTTATGGGGTGGCACTCCTGATAATTCTAAAGAGTTGAAAAATTCTATAGGGTATAGTGTAAGTTGTTCAGTGTCCCTAGTATTGTCCACTGAGTGGTATTCGATAATATTTCCCTGAACGTTTAACATGATTTGTTCAATTATTTTACTATTTCATTAGTCGGCGCCAAAATTGCCCTTTCGCATAGCCATTCTCGGTTGGATATTTTTGTTTGAAGATCCAGATAGAATTATTTAATAGGTCATCTGAGTTATCCACAACTTGACAGAACTCACGACTCACTCTAATCATGCCGTTACTGTCAGTTGGCATGCGATCTACTCCGATTTTTAAAAGATTAGCTGCATATTGCATAACCCGAAACACATGGCCAAATAACATATGAAATTTTACATAATAATCATAGTAACAATACTAGTGAATTTTGAAATAATCTTTTTTCCCGCGAATTATTTCCAACTTCCCCAAAATTTGGTAATTTCTAAAAAGTCGTTTCTTTGCCCGCGCCTGAATGGCCTACCGCACATGTTTTAAGTTACCTCTTTTTGAGAAATAATATTTATTTTTTTAGGGGGACTTTTTTTTAAGTTTGGCCCGGCTTTGTAGGCATTGGTAGAATCAGTTATCGATACCTAACAATACCTTCACGGATCGGACAGGGTTTTCTTTACATATTGTATACTAGCTTTCCGCCCGCGGCTCCGCCCGCGTGGAGTTCGGTTATATCGCGCTTTTTAGATTTCCCTCGGGAACATTAATTTTTTCCGGGATAAAAGGTAGCCTATGTTTTTTCTCAGGGTCTAAAGATTGTCTGTGCCAAATTTCATCAAAATCGGTTGAGAGGTTTAAGCGGGAAAGCGTAACAGACAGACAGACAGACAGACAGACAGAGTTTCTTTCGCATTTATAATATTAGTATGGATTAGTATAGATTTCATTTTATATCTCTAATTTTTATCTGTAAACTATTTACTATCACACTATAACTTCCAGAAGGTTTTCTGTGTCTGTGTAATTGAGAATCAATAGGTATTCTGATATTATTTGACTACATTTTTTATAATTTATACTGTATATATCTAATAGTTTGTTGAGCTTGTTATATAAGAAAGAGCCTAAAAATATATAAAATCAATAGGCATAAGCGTGTCTCATCTGTGGTTTTGTGCAAACCATCTGTCTTATTCATAAAAAACTCGTTAATCACTCACTAGCGACTGTTTAGCTAACCATTTAGTTAGCTCTTAATCAATGCTTAACTTTTCTTTACTCATAAAAGCTAGTTAGCAGATGATTAGTAGCGATACGAAGTAGAGGTGCAACTATGCTTTCGGCACAGATTATAATCAAAATAGTTGACTAAAAACATGGAATTTTTTAGAAAAACTTGTCAAAACTACTATTTTTATCTGTCGTGTTTGGCAGATAACTGTCAGAAATTTCATCGGATAATTTGAATATAAACAAAATGATTTATTACAATTAAATAATATTGTATTTGTGATGAAAGTAGTGAAAGTAATAAACTCCAATAATATTATAGTAAACAGAATCATAACCCTCCTTTTGCTTTGCCGTAGTCGTGTAAAAAGATATTTATCTCTGTATCTTTAAGTAATTACTAATATAATAACTGTGTATTTTCCTGCTCTTTATGCTTGTAAACATCCCTTTGCTATTTAAGAAATTTAAGTGGGTTCTTGTGTATAGGTATATTACATTACTTCCTAATGCTTTTGTACTTCTTTTTACAATATTATTATACTTGTTTACAGGCACACGGTTTATTGCTATAAACGAAGCCACTATTAGCACTTAGCGGCAATATTATACAACCTCGCAATGACGGCGAAGGAGAAGACTATGCTGAGTAAAAAGATGAGGAATGAGGGTCGCGTGAGTCAAGAATGGCCATGTTTATGGAAGAAAAGTATTGGAAAAAAAGACAATGAATTATTTTTAGAACAAAAATGGAAACAGTTTTATTGTTATCAAAATAAAATATTAAAAAAAAAAATTCTTATTATTTGTGTATTTCTGCTGCCACAACATGACTTTTTTTAATCCTGTGCCTTAGATATGACATCATAAGATAACACAAGGAAACATAGGATGGCATCTGAAATTAGCGCTTCACCAGACATCATGCCGGAACACGACGAATCGCTTGGTGCGGCTTTGTCTGCTGGGTGGTAACTTCTGCCGGGAGCCGATGTTATAGCCTACCACCGAATAAAGCTTGTAAGTCCTCTTTCATCTACTTCCCTTCGACGTTTCAAAGCTAATATAACTTTACTACGTCGTTTTGGAAATTCAAAAAAAGGTTTTCGACATCCATATTTACGCACTATTCGATATTAAAAATAAAATAATTTCGAAGCATAATAATCATATGAAATCAATCAGCTGATTCAAATAAAATCCGCCATATTGTTGCCTCTAACCATCCTCTTAACAGCGGTCCGATGATGTTTAATTTTGACAGCTACTAATCAATTGCTTAGCATCCTCTTAGCGCTAAACAGCTTTTATGAATAAGAATTTTGCTAATCAGTTGCTTAGCAATTGATTAAAGTTTTATGAATAAGACTGCATATCTTTTCTCCTCCTGGTTGAAGGTACTGGGTCAAAAGGAAGCTCAGAGTGCACATGAAGTACGGTATGCAAGATAAATAGTTGACGGTTATCAAATCAAATCAAATCAAATCAAAATTGTTTATTTTAAATTAACCAACAGTTGGTACTTTTGAATAGTCAATGTCGTCAGTCCAAGAAAAGTGAAGCTAAATTGCACGTTCCAAAGCGTAGATCTCAATGGAGAATAACGTGCAAGAAACTCCATGGACACTCTTTTAAAATCATAATCTGGATTACATGTCTTCGTTACATATTTCTGTTGCCTCTATCATGTGAGCACAATGTATGATTATAAAAAACTAGCTTTCCGCCCGCGGCTTCGCCCGCGTGGAGTTCGGTTATATCGCGCTTTTCAGATTTCCCTCGGGAACATCAATTTTTTCCGGAATAAAAGGTAGCCTATGTTCTTTCTCAGGGTCTAAAGATTGTCTCTGCCAAATTTCATTAAAATCGGTTGAGAGGTTTAAGCGGGAAAGCGTAACAGACAGACAGAGTTACTTTCGCATTTATAATATTAGTATGGATAACGAAAAGATAGAAAATTAATTAAGCCCACCGGCAGCTAAGAGATGACCAGTCTCCACTGACGGCCCCCGTTCACGAGCATGACGCGCGCATCAGCCCCACTTAGCTCAACCATTTTGAAGGGAACCAAATGACCCAACAACACGCGCCACCAGCAGCAAGACATGTGAGTGAGCATGACAAACTCCCAACTGCCATGCTCGTAATGTCAAACAAGTTATATATAATTAAATAAAAACAAACCATAGTCCATGGTGCCCCACATTCACAAACTTGAAAAGTGCTTTTATGTTGTAAAACTACTTAGTCGTTTTTTTGTTTCTTTTAATATTGACATTAGAACAAAATATCAAAAAGTACTTAGTACTGAAAAGACCAAGTAGTTTTACAACATCCGCCCTTAATGGAAATAAAAAGACAAAGTAGTAATGCTAAACATTTATAGTTCGCTCTCTGAGTTTTTGACAGGACAAACGGGCGCCTACAAAATTGTAAAGTTAGCTACCTATCTGTTAGCCTGATATAATGGTGTTAATATAGAGTATAAGGGATACGGGCGTTTTATTCCATATCATCTCCCGCCTCACCTTTCAATTTTTAACCGACTTCAAAAAGGAGGAGGTTACTCAATTCGACCGTACCTATATATGCTTTTTTTTATGTTTGTTCGCGCATAACTTCGTCGTTTATGAACCGATTTTGATAATTCTTTTTCTGTTGGAAAGAAAACGTTCCCAAGGTGGTCCCATGATAAGGATATCAGGGTTTGATGGTGGAACACCAGAGAAAACAAGGGGAACTTTCAAAAGTTGCAGGGGCGACTAGTGCATTTCTTAGCTTTTTCATTAAGTATTATAAAGCACTACAATTCAATAAAGGTCTGGAGTAGATCTGATGATGGAGCCGGGAGACAGTCGAAGGAACTCCTCAACAATTCACAGCAGCTACCTTGTGTTTGGGCTCGATTAATTTGTATTGATAAGAACTTTACACCTAGATGGGTTGTGACTGTCATAAAAGGTCTGATGATGAAGACAAAGGCCAGTTCCGGGAACTCCTCAACGGTTTACAGTAGCTACTTTGTGGTTGGACTTCATTCATTTATATTGATGAGACCTTTGCACCCATTGGGTTAAAATAATGGTTTGCAGTAAATTTGATGATGAAGACTATAGGCAGTTGAGGGAATACTTAGGGGTAAAAATTAAAGTAAACAAAATTACGTCGTTTCCCAACTATATTTGCGTCAGCTTCCAGTCTGAACGGATGCAACTGAATACATAGTACTTTTAACAACTAAAAAGTGTAAAATAAAAACTTTTTTACAAAAAAACAACCGACTTCCAAAAACCACTACAAAGTGAAAAATAACTAATTTCGGAAGTCGATGTCTTTGGTTTTGTATGTTTGTTTTTTGACACCGACTTCCGAAATTAGTTATTTTTCACTTTGTAGTGGTTTTTGGAAGTCGGTTGTTTTTCTGTAAAAAAGTTTTTAATACATATTTTTCGAAGACATTAACATATATTTCTCCCTTTCGTTTCGTTTTCATGTCTTCTTTTTTTTGGGATCCTCTGGCTGGCGATTCAGTTAACTCCATGCGGCATGTAGGTAATATTTAAGACACTCCCTAATTCGAATATATACATGGAAACTTTGATATGCCCAACTGGTACATATTCTGATCAGGATGCCCATGATTTGTGGGTGAGATCATCTCGTTCGATGTTGCTTTGCAAATATAGCATCTCTGGTAGGATTTATTTTCAGAGAGAACATTACATACTTTTCCATCTATCATGGAAAGAATCAAATGATGGCTGATAAGTATGTTACATCCATCTATCTCTACACGGGTTGGCAATAGGTTGTTGATTTGTTTCTGCATTTGTTTGCATTCTTCGTTAATTCAGAAATCCGTTTCTTTTTCACGATAACTATTCTACAGAATGTTAGTGAAGAGGGACGTCGATTTTCCCATAGGATTGTCTTATTCTCGTCATCTGCTTTGAATCCTAAGGGTACTCAAGATATGATAAACCTATGTTCGTCAGTACTCTCCACATTTTAATCCTAAGGGTACTCAAGATATGATAAACATATGTTTGTCAGTACTCTCCACATTTTAATCCTAAGGGTACTCAAGATATGATAAACCTATGTTCGTCAGTACTCTCCACATTTTAATCCTAAGGGTACTCAAGATATGATAAACATATGTTTGTCAGTACTCTCCACATTTTCAAACCGTTGAGTTTCTTTAAGAGATTTCTTTTTTTATAAATTATTAACTAGTGCTTGACCGTAATCCCGCTTGCCGCAACGATTGCAGCACTGCTTACACCATGTAAGCAGAGCTGCAATCGTTGATGGTAAAGCGTGCTAGTTTATTAAAAGCTTATTCACTCTAGCCTTGAAGATACCCAAATTGTAGTCCGACAGAAACACCGCCTCTGGCAAATTGTTCCACTCCCTCGATGTACAGTCAAGACCAAAAGTCGAGTTGCAATCTCACAAAACTATGGCCAAGCAACACTAGTTGTAGTTACGACCTTCTTCTATAATAAAGTTTGATACACACTCATATACTTGCTGCCCGCTTATGATTGTTAGGTACTACTTACTAATTTCAACGTCTACAGTAAGTGTTTCAATGGCCTAACGGTTTTCGTCTGGATAGGCGTTCAAGGTGGTTCGAGTTCAAATCTAATAACTTACAAAAATATTTTTTAAATGTTTATTGGTGAGTTATGAATGCTGACAACAAAAATATCTAAAAATACCGATCTGCAACTTAAAGATGATACTTTCTTTTAAGATTTTTTCTATATTAGAGTCAATATAAAAAGATGACGGTAGACTTAAAAGAATCTGAATAACTACTTCATAAAAAATATTCCGCTACCTACAATAACTATTATTAGCTACAATAACTCAAATAATATTACTTAGCTGTTGTTGGTTGGTGAACATATAGTTACCAGTTTGTGTTATTAGTTTTACTTTTTAATCAATATGCAGGCATATGCAGCAATATATCTCAAATATCATATGAAACCGGCTTTTGTGTAAGTTGTTTTTATTATTATTTATGTAAGGTGCAAACCAATCGCTTGTAGCAAGTGTGTAATAAAATTGTTATTGTTTTAGAGAAATACTGTAAGCCGTTGGAGGTCAAGGTCAAGAGGTTGGAGGACGAAGGTAGCTGTCGAGACAAGTGAAACGAAACGACAATATTTACCGTTGAATAAACTTTTAAATCGTGCGAAGAAGATAGGTTGCATTTGTGGTTTAAAAATAAATTGGCGAGGCTGGTGGAGTCTTATCGAGCTAAACAAAAAAAAAACTATTTATAACAAAAACAGTGCAGAAGTGTCCTACAGAGTGTTTTAAATATATACCAATAAATATCTTAATAACGGACTCTAAACCATCTCTAAAGTAATTTAGCTAAGTGACAGTAATATGTTCGGTTGGCTTAATGGCTAACAGATGGCGCCTTTTGCAATTTCAATACAAATTACTTTTAGTAAATTTTAAAAACAATAATTTCGGAATTCGATAAGAAATAAGTTCGTTTACTTTTGAACTAAGAAAGCGCTTGAAGATTATAATCTCATGCCATCAAACTCCGAAAAAAGTCACTACAGGATGGCAGCATTAGTACCATGCTATACACGCAAAAAAATTATAAATGTATTAAGCACTATTATGTGTTCTAAGTATAGATTATTTTATGATTGCAATAATATTCAGGTTAAGCTTCAATCCTCTTTTCTTTAAGAAAATGAATAATTAAGCTATAACCTCTTTAATCATAATTTTATTTATAATATACGTATAATATTATGATTTTCATATCTAACAACCAAAAATGTTTTTTGTATTTTTTACCATAACAATATCATAAGTTTGTCAAGGATTACTTTTATATAAAATATTACAATGCTGCCGTTTCAACGTTTATTTCATTTGTTAGTATAAGTATATCTATAACGAATAATATATAACTTTATAATATATTGCATTTTAATATGCTTATTGTTTTATTTTTATATATTTTTTATTATATTACCCCTATAGTAAACTAAAACATATAATAAAACCCTTTTTTGGGATAAATATTCAATAAATTTTCCTATTTGTTTAAATATTATTTGCAAACATTTTACTTTAAAATACAAATCAATTATCATAATTTTAAATTATATGAAACAACAAAAAGAGTTGCCTATAATAAGGATCGAACCCACAATCGCTCGCTTTTGATAGCACCATTGTTAAGTGCCGCCGCTAACTCAACTTCAAATGAAGTAACGAAATTTTGCATTACTTTAAAGAAAGACGAAGACTGCGATAAAAAAATAATGCGGTAGTGTGCGTGGCCGGTTTAGCGCAGGCGACAGTAGTCTTTAAGGTGGGAATGGACTTCTACAGCTGATTGTATGTGGTATAAAAAACGAGGCGAAACGCTTCGTTCGGATCGTTGTCATGTCAACAACGTAAGGGTGGAAACTCGTCGTACGACGGGTCGTCCGATAATGTAACGGAGATGACGGAATTAAATCATGCAATTCCCTCGCACACTCTCCAAAATGCATTTTATAGAATACCGAAAAGCTGGCTACTCTTCGCCTGTACTCCAGTCTTTGGAGAAAGTTTTAAGCTAAATCTGGGTCGCCAATCAGCCTTTTTGTACGCATCTCCATTGAATCCAAAGTAGCCAGGTGGTATTTTACAGCACCAGCCCAAATGTCCTTGCAGTACTCCACACACGAACGGACCTGTGTTTTCTATAACATTAGAAGTACCACCGAAAATTTGCGATAACGCCAAGTTTCCTGGCAGCCTTGGTCTTGGACCCAATGAAATGTCCAAAGTTTGGGTATGAGGAAATCTGAGCTCCCAAAAACTAGGCGGTCGGAGCACTCCAAGGATACATTCCGGAAACTAGGAGCCAAGGTGAACCAGCTTCTTAGGGCTGTGAATAGACACGCTTGTGTTTGGGTGGCATTGAATGCTACAAGTTTGGCTTTGCCCAATTCCCAAGGCCCATTCGGAGACTGCCTGAAGTGCAACATTCGTACGCTCTACCATAGCCTCTCTTTCGGACCGGATTGATACTTTATTAGCCCGAGCATGCGGCAGGTATCAGGTATCTCTCCACAACTGTGCTATGATCTACATAGCATCAGCTCATCGTTAATATGAAGCAGGAACACAGTTGCAAACAGAATTTCTGTAATTTTGGCGTGACGAGCTGGCATATGGTATATAATTTCATTTTAGTTCAACAATGAAATTATTTCATATTATATTTTTATTATAATGTATTATACTATATACATTCATAGTATTGTATAAATTCGTGTGTTTTTTACATTAGCAAACAGTTGTGCTGCTGGGAGTTCGCTCCTCCACTTCTGCTTCTCAGCGAAAGGACTAGGAAATGGCGAAGGGCGGGTGCTTTAGGGGGACTCTCTTATGTAACATTGACGTTCAAAAAGTGATGATTCTCAACCTTATTTAAATAAATGACTTTCGATTTTGATTTGATTTTGATAAGGCCGTCCTTTGCATTTTTTGTAGCGTTGAATGTATTTTGTATGTAATGTATGTTTCGGCGTACAATAATGAATAAATAAAAAAAAAAGTTCTATATCTGTCATTCATACATAAAAACCTAAATGACCGTTACTTTCTATCGGTACTTGGATGGATATTACTAAGTGCAGCAGACGCTACTTGGATAGGCGTTACTGCAACGGCGATCCTCTGGTGCCCTAATGACGTTAAAAATGTGGCGCTGTTGGTAAATTTATTGATCAATTGATTTGGTGTTAAAATAACCAGAGTTATTTCCGATTTGTCAGCGCGCCAAAGATTCTTGGACATTTAGTTGTGACATGATGTATAGTGGCACCTGTATGAGCAGCTGGTCGTGGTAGAGTCCCCAGCAGTCGGCGTACACTTCCAGAGTGAGTGGTACGTGTGCGCGCGCCGCCAGCACACCGGCCGCAGGCGCGCACGCCAGCGCCACGCCCGGCGCCTGCACGTCTCGCGCCCACTGGTCTGTGACAACCACACGTTACAGGCGCTGCGAACACACACATCTTATCGAACGGACGACTTGTCAGATTCTAGCGAGGCTCTCGGCTGGCTCTCTTATTGGAAGTACTATAGAAAAATCATCACTATGATATCACTACTTATATAACTTATTTACAACGTATGACAAATTTGCATACTGAATATTTTTTTTTCCTTTATAAAATAAGTTCAACTTTTCGTATACTTTAACACTAAAAGCGCGGAATATCCTGACATCCCTAGAAGCGCGGGTGGGTCAGTTTTGGCCATTTTTTTATTTTGCTACAGTAATGTGAAGATTTGTATACAAATAAAATTCCTAATTATAATAAAATGTTTTTGCTATAGGTTACACATATTTTTGGTGTATTTTGGCATAAAATAGAGTAATAATAAATCACAATTACAAATAATTCCGGCATTTCCCCTTGATGTTATAGAGGGAGGACTGTGCCCCAGCAGTGGGTACGTAAATGGGCTAAAGATGACAAATAATTCAAGTTAAAAATTTGACAAAATTATAAAAAAGGCAGTGCAATTACTCTTCCGAATCAAATAGAAAACTCTTTCGATGTGCATTTCTAGCAAACGGTTTTTTTACAAGCTTGGCATTTCACACACGATTTCTTACGGGCACAAGAAGACTACCTGACAACGAGTACGTTTGTCTTGACGCTCAGGTATTTCGTTTTGTACATTGACAAGACTATTTACGTTTTCCTGCTATTAGCGCATGCCTCAAGCTAGTTCTTCTTCTAACTGTAAAATAAACTCTCTTCTGGTGATTTTTTGTCCATTCGGTCACGATACAAGATCCAAACATTTATTGCTGCTAAGTCTAGCAAATTATTAAAAGTATGAATAGGCCAACACGTAGATGGGGCTTCTACAGAATATTTGCGAGCCATTTGATCCACAACGTCTATCCCATACTTTGAACTACTGTAAAGTGATACTACATCCGGTTTCATTTTTGTACCAGTTTCTAATTGGATATCTGGGTGCATAGTGCTAAGAATATCATTTTTTTTGTGCTTTCTTTGATATACTGTCAAAGTGATATCGTCTGTTATGAGTAACACCGTACTGTACGATTCTTCATTTGCTTGTTCGACACAAGCAGGTATTTCCCGACGTGCTTTATTTATGGTACCAAAAATACATGTTCCGCTTGATTTTAGAGTTTCAGCAAGGGACAAAAACGTGAAAAAGTTATCGCAAGTGACATTTCTTCCTTCGTTTAGGTATGCCTGCATAATTTTTTTACTGCGTAATCCCCAAGACGTTCGTCGAAAATAGTAACATGAAGTTAAACTGACATACATGGGTCATAATTGACCCAACCGCGCTTTGAGGTAAATTTGATTAAAAAATATATATTTATTGCATTTACGTGGTTGAAGTCTCGTATCAACAATAATGATCACATTTCATAAAAGTCATATAAATTAAGGATTCTATACATAATAAAACATGTAATGGGGCAGGAAGAACAACGAAATGGGTCAAATTTGGGATGCCAGCGCTTCTAGTGTTAAACGTGTTGTTAACTAGGTATTCCTCATTTTGGGCTCTATGGTTTCTTAAAAACCCTTTTATAACTGGTTCCAGTGACAACCAGGCATCGAATTTTGTCAAAATGTGGGTCTTTGAGCAGTGTGCGTATTTGTGGTCCCACGAATATCTCATAATAGGAATACGAATATCTTATCTAATAGCGTGACTAAACAGGCAGGCGTTAAGTTCGTTAATAAAGTAATGGCAGCAATAATTCCCAGATCTTTGCCTTACACAGGGGTCACTCATTTGTCAATTTATTTGAAGAATAAAATTATCTTCACGATATGCCTACTACTCCGCCTCTCCGGCGCGGGGGGGGGGGGGCATGATCCCTGACCTCTGAGTTAAAATGTAGGAGTGCAGCATCTCATAGATTGCGACTTGTTTTTGAATTAAGAGTATAATGAGGAAATCCCGCTGTCGGCTTTTCATTCTGTATAACTGTATAATAAGGATTTTATGTTCCGACAATCTTATGAATATTTATCACAGTAGGCTGATTCTGAATGAGACAAATTTTGTAAATAGGTACATTTAAATTTTAGAAGCTTACAAGCTTAGATACAAACAAGGACGCCTTTGTATTTGAAACGTGAAGCGGTTTATTAATTACGAATTTACGATACGAAAGTTCAGAAGTATTCCTTAAAAAAAAAGGCTTAAATTATGATGAGGCTCCGTGAGACACCGTGCTATGTTTTTTTTTATAAATTATACACTAGTGCTTGATCGCAATCCCGCCTGATGGTAAGCAGTGATGCAATCGTTGATGGTAAAGCGCGCTAGTTTATTAAAAGCCTATTCAATCTAGCCTAGAAGATACTTAAATTGTAGTCCGACGGAAACATCGCTGCTGGCCGTCTGTAGAGTCTGTTATGGAGGGTACGCATTGCTGAGTTGTCTACGCTACGCAGGCCATGATATATGAAATATGGGTGTATCTCTATCTGACTTACCCGTGATGAGTGCCTCACGGCGACGCTCCAGTGCGCCGTCACCACGGAGTGGTTGTATCTCTATCTGACTGGTTGTATCTCTATCTGACTTACCCGTGGTGAGTGCCTCACGGCGACGCTCCAGTGCGCCGTCACCATGGACTGGTTGTATCTCTATCTGACTTACCCGTGGTGAGTGCCTCACGGCGACGCTCCAGTGCGCCGTCACCACGGACTGGTTGTATCTCTATCTGACTTACCCGTGGTGAGTGCCTCACGGCGACGCTCCAGTGCGCCGTCACCATGGACTGGTTGTATCTCTATCTGACTTATCCGTGGTGAATGCCTCACGACGACGCTCCAGTGCGCCGTCACCACGGACTGGTTGCGCAGGATGTTTCTTTGATATTTTTAGTTTGTAACTACCGCTTGATCGCGATTCCGCCTGATCCGTTGATGGTAAAGCGCAACAGTTTATTAAGCACCTATTCAGCCTAGCCACTTAAATTGTAATCAGATGGGAAGACCACTGCAGGCAAACTGTTCCAGTCCTGCGATGTATGCGGTATAAAAGACGAGACGAAACCATAAATATTAGAAACATAAGGAGATCGGTTACAGAGCGCAATTTAATCGAAGCCCGATATCGCCAAAAAATTTTACACCCACATGCACATAATTATAAAAAAGTACACTGTTCCACGCGTACATCGACAAAATATGTAAATCAATAAAATCAACGCACACATTGAAAGGGGCGTTCCTATTGGCCCTTTCAACTGCGTAAACATGCACTACAACATTCAACAATTTTATATCAGCGGCCTCACTAAGGTAGTTAAACAGTCGAGTTGTCTCCTGGTCACCGCTGTGCGTTTGGTAGACAAAGATGTAGACAATTTTGTCTACACCCTCACTAAGGTAGTTAAACAGTCGAGTTGTCTCCTGGTCACCGCTGTGCGTTTGGTAGGTAGACACAGATGTAGACAATTTTGTCTACACCTGTATCAACCAACAGCCATAAGGATAAGAAGTTAGAGTCTTCAAGGTGACAGAGACGCTGGCAGCAGATGTCGTTGCGGTCTTACACACAGACTTCAGCACGCTCCAGGAAATGTGTTCTAAAGAGTTTCCCAGTTAGTTGAGGTATGCTGCATCTGAAGGAATTAGTGTCTGCGACAAAGGTTTCGCAAGTTTTGCGGGAAACAGCGAGGACTGAGACGGAAACCTGGTCTTCTGTAGTGGAAAAGAAGACAAGGAGAGGAAAATCCAGCCAAAAACCAGCTGAAAAACAAGCTATCAAACTACCTAAGATACCTACCACGGCAGCCATAACGGTTTCGGTAAAAGAGATATCAAATATTGAACTCAGCTAGGTTATGAAGAAGTAAAAACTGCTGCTGAATCCGGTCTCACAGATATTGCTAGGTGGCTCAAAACTAACCTTCTAACACTCAATACTGCGAAAAGCAATTATATTTGCTTTAGTCCAAGTAAAAGGTCTCAACCCAGTACCGGTTTCGGAGTAAAAATGCATGTAGGGGAAAAGGGCTGTCCTGCATATTGTGACTGTCCATATTTGCAACAAGTAAGCTCCACAAAATATCTGGGCGTAATCGTTGACCAAAGATTGTCATGGCATCCGCATATAGAGATACTCATGAAAAGAACTAGAAAGTTTATATGGATATTCAAAACCCTACGTCATCTTATGTCTGCACAGCTCCTCAACAAGATATACTGTGCTTTGACTCAATCAGTAATAACTTACTGCATCCCGGTGTGGGGTGGAACTTCAAAAATGAAATTCCTCGAACTTGAAAGAGCCCAGCGATCTCTAATCAAGGTGATGTATTTCAAGCCATATGGGTTCTCAACAACTGATCTGTATAGAATTAGTAATTTACTATCAGTGCGAAAATTATACATTTTATACACTACCTTGACTTTGCACAAATCTATCCCTTTTGATAAAGATACCCAAAATAGAAGACGTAAAGACATTGTAGCTCACTGCTCTGGCGTTAGAACTGCATTTGCTGGACGTCAATATCAATCTCAGTCTACCTACATATATAATAAAATTAATTTTAAACTACACATATATCCCTTATCCACGCATGAGTGTAAAAAAACTATTGTCACATGGTTGAAAACTCTAACTTATGACGAAATTGAAGATATACTAGTCAGAATTAGATAAACATTTGTATACATACACAATTACACATACCTCTTCTGTCCCGACATCCTTATATAAACCCCCACACACTCACACACACATACAGACAGTCACACACATACAGACAGTCACACACATACAAACACGCTTCTACACATATTCCTTTTGCACTTTTAACATATTTTCTATATTTGTAGTTATAGTTTCAACATTGTTATTTTGGTTTGTAAGGTAGAAACGAGACAGCCCCAACACAAGTGCTTTTGCAACTTACTGGGGTTGCCTTAATTTATATTTTGTACGCAATGTTGGGTAAATAAAGCAGCGAATCCGTTTGGCTGATCTCGGCATCGACACAGTCGGGCAAAAGAGGGCTGCTAATGGCGAAATAGTGCTTACCGTCGCCGGCAACGACTCTTCTACTAAAGAAGACAATCTTGCAATTCGAATGCAGGAGGTTTTCGCCGAGTCGGACGTTAAGATTTCACGTCCTACTAAGCGAGTGGAGGCAAGAATAATGGATCTGGATGATGCCGTCTCGCCGGAGGACGTGGCAGCTGCTATTGCTGAAGTAGGAGGGTGTTCTCCCGCAGACGTAAAAGTAGGAGTAATCCGTCGTCCACGTGCTTCTTTGGGGCATGCTTGGGTCCATGCGCCACTGGCGGCAATAAAACAGTTGGGGTCTGAAAAATTGCATTTAGGTTGGACGTTAGCAAGGGTTCAAGTTTTAGGGGGGCATCGGATGATGTGTTACCGATGTTTTTGGCCCGGACACGTCCGCTGCCAGTGCACTTATGTGCAGACCAGGGTCTTCCAGCGGATCACCGGTTGGGGGGCAAGAAATGCACTGCACGAAAGAGACGACCCTTGAATACCCCTCTGATATCGCAGGAATCGGCGCCCGCATCACTGAGTGTGGGTCCTACAGAGGAAATGGATACCTCGCCTTCCCAGCCCTAAAAGGTCTTCAGTGCAACCTGAATCACTGCCACAATGCACAGAATCTTTTTAATCAGACAATTGTGGAGTGGTCCGTTGCCTTGGCAATAGTAGCAGAGCCCTATGGCCTACAAGATCATCCTCGTTGGTTCCGAGATACCGAGGACTCTGTTGCCGTCTACGGGGCTTGTGGAAGCGGTGGGCTTCACTGCTCTTTATTAGATAGGCGGCATGGTTATGTTGCCGTGGAATGGGGATTTCTGGCTGTTGTGGGCTGCTATGTGTCTCCCAATATTTTGCTCAACGAATTCGAACGATACTTGGATGGGGTTACGAACTGCATTCGAAATAAATGCAAGTCCCGTCCAGTGCTTGTCCTGGGTGACTTTAATGCTCACTCCAGAGCATGGGGTAATACCCGGAATAGACCGAGGGGACACGTAATGCAGGACTGGGCAGCTTTGTTTGATCTTCGACTGATGAATCGAGGGTCCGTTGCCACATGCGTTCGACGGCAGCGGGAGTCAATCGTGGATATGTCATGGGCGAGTCCTTCTATAGCCCGCGTGGTGTCGGATTGAAGGGTAGCGGAGGAGATGGTCACTCTGTCTGACCATCAACACATCGTTTTCTCTGTTGCACTCCATCCTTTTGTCGGCGCGAACCGTTCAGGTTCAAGTCCACCCGCGCGTCATTGGGCCCTCAAACAGCTTAATAGTGATTTGCTTGTCGCAGCTGCCATCGTCGCAGCGTGGCCAGATGATGGTGGAACCCAAAGGATCTCGCTCGATCCAGAGGAGGAGGCGACTTGGTTCCGGGTCACAATGACGTCAAGTCAAGTGATTGCTGAGAGGCTCGTCGAGCACCTGTTGCGAGTTGGTCCCAACCTTTCTGACAGCCAGTATGGCTTCTGGAAGCAGCGTTCTACCGTAGATGCGATTCTTCGCGTCCGTGCGTTGTCGGACCAGGCGGTGTCCCGGGGTGGGATGATGTTAGCAATAAGTTTGGATTTTTCAACTCTTTAACCTGGGGTGCAATTAGGCAGGCACTGGTACATCATGAAGTGCCTCCCTGCCTGCAAGGCACAATAGGGGCATACCTACGCGACCGGTACATCCGCTATATGGGCCGTGATGGTAGCATTCAACCGAGGGAGATTACATGTGGGGTTCCGCAGGGGTCAGGTCTCGGTCCTATCCTGTGGAATCTGGCATACGATGCGATCTTGTGTGTCGGTCTCCCCGTCGGTGTTAATACTGTTTGCTACGCAGATGATACTCTGGTATTGGCCGGCGGGAACACCTTCGGGGAGACCATCCAGCTTTTCGAACTCGGGGTGGCTAAAGTCGTGGCGTCAATTCGCTGGGTCTGGAGATAGCGCTTCAGAAAACTAAGGCGTTATGGTTTCATATACTGTCGAGGAGCAGAGAGCCACCCAGCTCGTTGGTCCATATCGGAGATGTGCAAGTCCAGGTGGGGCGATAAATTAAGTATCTTGACCTTACCCTTAATGGTCGGTGGGGTTTCGAAGAGCACTTCGAGCGCCTGGTTTCCCGGATCGAATTGGTGATAGGCCCTGAACTGTTCTATTACTGCTGCCCGACTGAACGCTGCCCTTTTTTATTTTACTGTTTTCTTGTTACTTATTTACTTGTATCCTTACCTCATCTATATCAGACATTCATTTTCATGTTTCTAAATCATTTTTAATCTGTTTTCTATTTTATCTACTGTTTTCAATAAATTATTTATATGACTCCCTTTTCCCTTCCTTCTTACATGTCTAACACGACAATACTTTATGTATCGCCCCACCTGCACTTTCACATCTCCGATACGAATCAACGAGCCGGGTGGCTCTCTGTTCCTCGGCAGTTTATGAAACCATAGCCAGTTCAGTTAGGTGTACCACAAGGCTCAATACTGGGTCTATTCTTGTTTTTAGTATATTTAATGATTTAGGTACCATTCTATTTAAAGGACATCTGTGACGTTGTGCGTAGACATGATTTTGACGAAGTAAACAGTGCACTCTCAACAGTTACGAATTGGTTTACTTCAAATAACCTAGTTCTTAATACCAAGAAAACGAAATGTGTAAAGTTCGCCTTGCCTAACGTTAGAAATCTAGGACCCAATATTGTTTTAGACAAAGAGGTGCTTGAAACTGTGGGCTCGGCAGTTTTTCTGGGAATCACAGTAGATGCCAAACTTCAGTGGGGATCACACATATCAACCCTAGCATGAAGGCTCAGTTCGGCTGCCTACGCCGCCGGTAAAGTAAGACAATGTATGTTGATACGGCACGTTTAGTTTATTTTAGTTATTTCCACAGCGTTATGTCCTACGGTATTCTACTATGGGGCAAAGCCGCTGAGATACAAAATATATTTGTACTCCAAAAACGAGCTGTCCGAGCAATTTATCAGCTCGCTGTCAGATTTTCTCTGAGAAATTTCTTTAAAGATATTGGTATTCTCACGGTTGCTTCGCATTTCATCTTAGCCAACATCTTATATGTTAGGCAAAATATTCACGTGTATAACAAAAACTGTGATATTCATAATATTAACACTAGAAACAAGGACAAACTGCGAGCCCCTTTTCACCGACTTCAAAAGGTTCATAACTCTTTTGTTGGGCTTGGTATAACTTTTTATAACGAGATACCCTCTGCTTTGCTAGAATTGCCTTACAATGGATTTAAAGCACAAATAAAATACAAGCTTTGTTCAAAGGCTTATTATTCCGTAAATGATTATTAAAATGATAAGAATAACTGGTCGCTCTGATTAACTCAGGACAATGTTTGTGTCAGGAAATGTCGTGGTGGCCCAGTGGTTAAAACACCAGCCTCTCAATTATGAGTGCACGGGTTCGATTCAAGGTCAGGCAAGTACCAATTTAACTTTTCTAAAGTTATATCTACTTTCTAAGTATATCTTGGACACCAATGACTGAAGGTGAAGGAAAACATCTTGAGGAAACCTGGGCTTTAAGTCTGAAATCGCCAACCCGCATTGAGCAAGCGTGGTGATTACGCTCAATTCTTCTCTGTATGAGAGGAGACCTGTGCCCAGCAGTGGGACGATAAAAAGGTTGATGATGAATTTTTGTATTCTTTCTCCGGAATTACCTTACTGACACGTTATACGAGTTCATATAATTCACTTTTTTTACAATACAGAAATATGTAAGCTGTCACGCCCTTTATACCTGGGTCTTTTATTGAAGTAACAAGTTTTTAGTTATTTACATTTTCATTTAAATATGTATACAATGTGTAACAAAAAGGGTATATACTTACCAAGGGCATGCCATCTTTAGATGATATCAAACGATATCAGAAGGGTTTCAACTCAAAATAAAATACATAAAAAATTGGTACCAAATTTTCGGTTTCGTGTGTTTCTTAAAATAAAATCATAACAAACGAGGCAGCACACTACATAATTATGTTAAAAACTACTCGTTACCCGTCACGTTACTTGCCAAAATCCTATAAATGTCTTCAATATCTCTGTGCGACTAGTATGATAGTAGCCCATCACAGGCGGTGTTTTTCCTCATAACTTCCTAACATAAAGAGATATAATTAAAAAACCCTTCCCATATCGTTTGATATCATGTAAAGATGCCATGCCTTTGTTATGTATATACCCTTTATGTTACACGTTGTATATATTTTGTTTTGCTTTGCTGGTATTTTGGCGTGGTAGCTGGCATATGGTCAATAATTTCATTGTTATTGTATTTTCTTGTGTTCATCACTATACGTAGTATTGTATAAAGTCATGGGTTTTCTTAAATGAACAGACAGCTGTGCTGCTGGGGAATTTCTTCTGCTACTTCTTCTTCCCAGCGAAAGCATTAGGAAGTGTCGATGGGTCGGCGTTTTGGGGGACTGTCTTATGTAATACTAGCTCGTTAGTATCGCGGGACCCGTTCCCATATCCATTTTGAGAGGCAGACATGATGGATTTGTTGTCAATATGCGTGTTAATTTTAGCTTTCAAGATGGACGTAAGAACTTAATAGATCGTCGGTAAACACGTGATCGGTCTATAATTTTTATCTTTATTTTTCTATATGTACACATTATTTTACATTTTTAAATATTTATATAAATAAATAAAAAAAACATTTAAAAATATAAAAAAGTAGTAGCCCACCGGTATCGGGAACAGGATCTCTGAGTGGAGCCCTGACCGCCGGTAGCTTGACCGGCGGTCAGGGCTCCAGAGAGAGGAACTTCCTGACGATGCGAGCCGTATCCAGCAGTACTGCTTTCTGAATCAAGCCCTTGATCCAGCTGTCTAACGCGAGCCTCCTGAGGTGTTGGTCGAGACTCTTGGCTATTAAGCCATTGGCTGTCACGACTATCGGTACAATGATTGCTGAATCCACTTCCCACATGTCGACAACCTCGTGAGCCAAGTCAAGATACTTGATTTGTTTATCTTTCTCAGCTTTCACGAGGTTCTCATCATGTGGGATGGTTATGTCAACAATCATTGCACGCCGCTCTGATCGATCCACCATCACTATATCAGGCTTATTGGCAACAATAGTCCTGTCAGTGATAATGGATCGATCCCAGTACAATGTGATATGGCCATTTTCTAGAACTGGGTCGGGCATATACCTGTAGTACGGCACCTCCGATTCCACAAGGTTGTATTTAAGAGCAAGTTGTTGATGAATTATCCTGGCTACAAGGTTGTGTCTATGCAAGTACTCTCCGTTAGCTAGACGAGAACACCCGGAAATAATGTGTCTAATTGATTCTCCCGGCCGGTGACATGCCCGACAGATGTCATCATAATTTCGTCCATAATTGCAAAGACAAAACCTTCGGTTTCCCCAAAGAGGTCGCCGAAACGTAGCCAGGCTACGGACGCTTGAAAATCTACATCGGGCCCGTGTAGGGCTCGGAAGAAGCGTCCGTGAAGCTCTTTGCCCTTCCATACCTCCAAGCGATCATTTGTGTCAAGCACTACTGGTTTACGCCAGTTCTCTTTAGCCAAGGAGAGCGGGGTGAGGCCCTTGTCAGCCGCAACCACATCTCGATGCATCCCCACGTCGGTTTCTAGAAAATATTCCCTGAGACTGTATACCTCGCGATTGTGGAGGGTCTTGGCGTTTAAAAAGCCACGACCTCCACTACATATTTTCGCGGAATATACAGCCTCATAACCGATGACCGTGGGTGATGCAATCGATTTGCAGTCAGCAGCGTACGGACCCTCTGATCCAGGGCGTCAAGTTCGGTTTGAGTCCATTTGAGTATGCCGAAAGAGTGCATCAATACATGACCCAACCGTTGAAAACGCGCACCTTGTTTCCGCCTGATAGAAGACTATTAAGTACTTTTTTGAGGCGGCCAAAGAAGCGTTCTTTCAAAGATTGCTTCATGTCAGTAACATTGATACCCAACGCTTCCGACATACCCAAATACTTATAGGTTTCGGATGCGGAGAGGGCTCTAAGGTTTATGGAAACAGTGAGTTGGGTTCCCACGGATTCCATAATCTCTCCTCGCTTTACATGCATGACCGCACATTTGTCCACACCAAATTCCATCCTGATGGAGCTACTGAAAGTTTCAGTAATTTTCAGTAGCTCCCTCAGTTGTTAATTGTTGGGAGCAAAAAGTTTCAGGTCATCCATGTAGAGGAGGTGCGATATAACCTGACCACCTCTCCTCAACCGATAGCCTAGACCTGAATCCTCCAATAGTGTGCTTAGAGGATTCAAGGCCAAGCAAAACCAAAGTGGACTCAAACTATCGCCCTGAAATATTCCTCGCTCGATCCTTATCGGTTCGCTATTCCTCTGAATATTTCGACATCCTGGATAGCGAAGGACTGTCCTCCATGTCCTCATACACGTCATCAGGAAGGTGCGCAGAGTTGCATCCACTTTATACAACTCCAGCACCCGCATGAGCCATGTATGTGGCACTGAGTCATAGGCCTTCTTATAATCTATCCAACATGTCGACAGATCCTTTCGGGAACGACGAACCTGTTGGCTAATGGCCATATCAATAAGGAGTAGCTCCTTAGTACCTCGGGACCCGCTCTTACATACATTTTGAGAGGCAGACATGGTGGAGTTGCTGTCAATATGTTTGTTAATTTTAGTTTTCAAAATGGATGTAAGAACTTTATAGACCGTCGGTAAACAGGTGATCGGCCTATAGTTTTTGGGTTCCGCAGTGCTACCTGATTTATGGAGCAGGTGGGTTATTCCATTAATAAGGAGTAGCTCCTTAGTACCAGTAGTAGTAATTTTTATTATTATTATTAACTAGCTTTCCGCCCGCGGCTTCGCCCCCATGGAGTTCGGTTATATCGCACTTTTTAAAAATTGATGTTGATGTGACCTTATAAGGTAGCCTATGTTCTTTCTCATGGTCTAAAGATTGTCTGTGCCAAATTTCATCAAAATCGGTTGAGAGGTTTAAGCGGGAAAGCGTAACAGACAGACAGACAGACAGAGTTACTTTCGCATTTATAATATTAATATGGATTGACGTTCAAAAAGTGCTGACTCTCAACCTAATTTGAATAAATGACTATTGATTTTGATTTAATGCCTCGGTTTTCTGAGGCACTATCTCCAGACCCAGCTCGCGGATTGACGCCATGACTTTGCCCACCCCGAGTTCGGAAAGCTGGATGGTCTCCTCGAAGGTGTTCCCGCCGGCCAATACCAGAGTGTCTTCTGTGTAGCAAAAGATATTAACACCGAAGGGGAGATCGACAAGCAGGCTCGCATCGTATGCCAGATTCCACAGGAAAGGACCGAGAACTGACCCCTGAGGAACCCCACATGTAATCTTCCTTCTTTGAATGCTACTATCACGGCCCATATAGCGGATGTACAGGTCGCGCAGTTATGCCCCAATTATGCCTTGCAGGTAGAGAGGCACTTCGTGATGTACCAGTGCCTCCCTAATTGCACCCCAGGGTAAAGAGTTGAAGGCGTTGACGATATCCAAACTTATTGCCAACATCACCCAACCCTGGGGCATCGCCTGGTCGGAGAACGCACGGACGCGAAGAATCGCATCTACGGTAGAACGCAGCTGCCGGAAGCCATACTGGCTGTCAGAAAGGTTGGGACCAACTCGCGACAGGTGCTCGACGAGCCTCTCAGCAATCACTCTCTCAAAAAGCTTGGAGGATTCGTCAAGCAAGCATATGGGATGGTATCCAGAGGGAGACTCTGCGCCCCTGCCTTGCTTCCTCAACAAAACCAATCCATGATGCTATGGCCTACCACCATTATTACTGACCGTTTAGCATTACCCAGGGGATACGTGTGGGGTGGTCATAAAAATTCAAGTAGATCCTACGGGCGCGAGTAGATTATCCGCAAGGATTAGTAAAATCAAAATCCAAGTCAAAGGGTCAATCAGTTAGTAGGATAAAGCTAATCGCTCGTTCCAAAGCGCAGGTCTTTCTTTCGACAGCGCTCCAGTGCGCTGTCACCACAAACTCATTGTGCAGTAGTAGCGTGTGTGTGTGATGTTATGTAAGTATCTGACCTGTATCTAGTGTCTTGTCATGTCTCCGCGGCTAGTGACGCACGACAGCGCTCAAGTGCGCTGTCACCATAAACTCATTGTGCAGTAGTAGCGTGTGTGTGATGTTATGTAAGTATCTCACCTGTATCTAGTGTCCTGTAATGTCTCCGCGGCCAGCGACGCACGACAGCGCTTAAGTGCGGTGTCACCACAAACTCATTGTGCAGTAGTAGCGTGTGTGTGATGATATGTAAGTATCTGACCTGTATCTAGTGTTCTGTGATGTCTCCGCGGCCAGCGACCCACGACAGCGCTCCAGTGCGCTGTCACCACAAACTCATTGTGCAGTAGTAGCGTGTGAGTGATGTTATGTTACTATCTGACCTGTATCTAGTGTCCTGTAATGTCTCCGCGGCCAGCGACGCACGACAGCACTCCAGTGCGCTGTTACCACGGACTCGTTGCGCAAGAGTAGTGTGCGTGTCCGAACTGTAGACAACAAAAACCTAATTGAAATATATCTTTTTTAAGCAGTATTGATTCACTACGTATATCCAAGTTGTTGCTATTTTGTAGTTATCTAAATCTATCTTAAAATGAGGGTTGTTTACTTTTTCTCGCTGAAACCAAAAGTTTGCTCATGCTATTAGTACATGACCTTAATTAGAATAAATATACTTTTGATCCCGATATTCCCACGGTAACATTACGTGTAGACATGGGGTGAAGCTAGTGACTGGGGAAAAATGACACTTGTGATTACGATAACCGATTTTAGTTGATGTTCAAATTAGTATTGTGAAGGTTTGCATAGCGAAACAATTTCTGTACAAAGTAAAAATAGAGTCTCATCATCAGTCTGTGCATAAGTATTAAAAAAATAAGAATAAAATAAAATTTATTTAGACACATGTTGTTGATAGCAACAGACGTAACAACAGAGTAAGACAAAAGGCAAGAAAGTACAAATCAAAATTAACAAGAAACATGTCGTGCAATGTAGCAACTCTAGATCCCACACTAGGATACCCTGTGTCGTAGGACCTAGTTTCTTCAATGTTGTAGACACCTTATATGTGCGAGTGACTGCTAAAGAACTTACTAGAGAAAACATGCAAAATATGTAAGAATTGTGTGGAGTGTAATGTAGTGCAGTTTGCATGTACGGACGACAGCAGGTCAAGCCACCCCAAACTGCCAGACTTTCCCAACCAACCCTGAGCCTTAATGCTTTAGAGATAAAGTTAAAAATCTAACAAGGAAATCCGACAGACCGTAGCAGCCAGATGTGCTGTCGTCCGTACTAATGTGTGTGTTTAGGAGAAGTGTTGCACCTGGTTCAGCATTTGGAAGAGAAATCAATGCATGGGAGTAAGGAAAAATTCAGTCCGTGCATAGACTTGAGCTGAAAGCCACCTCGTAACTTTAACTCTATAAGTACGCTTTGTACAACCCGCTATGTCAAGGATTTTATGTGTTTTCTGATAAATAAATGGACCCATGAATCTTGGGGCTCTTTGAGCGAATTTAGTGCGAGTAGCGGGCGCTTTCCATCTATTCTGTCTGAACGCCTTGCTAGATATGGATTGGGTTTGAGGTGCTTGTCGGTGGAAGCGTAACAAGACAGATAAAATGTAAAGTTGTTGTGTGTATCCTGAGAACCTCACATTCTTAGTACAACTTGTTAGTGGAATACCGATAGGGCCTTCCATAAGCGACCTATAAGATGCTCCTTTGTGCACTATACAGTAGTTCAAAGTAGATTGGCATAAAACGAAGTACACACATCTGAGAGTACTGTGGTCGGCAATGTTCCTAAGTTTTTTAAATATAAACATATGTTGATGAACCCTCGCAGTGACAGCATCAACTTGTTTGATCCAGGATAGCTGGTTGTCGACCAAGACACCGAGGTATTTGATATGGTCAACTTGTTCAATCTCAACGCATTGGCAATGATCACCACGAAGGTGCTTGCAGTAGTGGAGCCTGATTAGCAGTGAGTTTTCGGGCACTACGCGCTTTGATATTTAAAATACCATGTACTTTGTCTTCCTTGCATTCATCGTGTGAAGGTTCTGCTGCAGCCATTGTACTACCTGTATTAGGACTCTCTCGGTAACATCAACAATCCCAACCCAGTCATAGCTATGGAATACTATGGCCGTGTCATCCGCGAATGTGAGTATTTTAGCATTCTCTAATCGGAGGTTGCAGAGATCATTGATGTACGCCAAGAATAGAGTTGGCCCGAGAACGCTTCCCTGGGAACTCCAAAGTGGACATCAGAATACTCGCTTGTTGTTTTGCCGTTATAATCTATTCTTTGCCGTCGATTTGTAAGGTAGGAGTGAAACCAGTTCTGAGTTACACCACGTATTCCCTTTAGCGATAACTTCTGCAGGAGTACCGGTCGAGACACGGTGTCGAATGCCTTAGCCATATCTATAAAAACACCAATGCATTTGTTTCCAGAGTCTAACCTTTCAGTGACGTGGTCAACCAGTGTTAGTACTGCATCTTTTGCCGAAAACCATATTGGTTATCAGAGAGCAGTTTTTCTTTTTCTAGAAAATTTTGCAACCGATTATTGACAAGTTTCTGTAGTATTTTAGATACTGAAGATAAAAGGGAAATAGGTCTATAGTTTGTAACTAGAAGTGGGTCTCCAGATTTGAAGATCGGGCAAACATTAGCTACATTGAGACAGTCCGGAAAGACACCCGTAGACATGCTTAGGTTGAATATGTAAGAGAGAATAGGGGCAAGAGTTACACTGTTTTAATATCGTGTTGCTAATCAAATCACTTTCAGGGGCAGAGCCTGATTTTAGGTTGTCAATGATTCTCGATATTTCTTCTGGGTAGTCGGAGTAAAGAAGAAAGAGTTTCCAGTAGTACTTTTCAGTCTTGTGGTATCCGCCAGTTGATTTTCAGTAACTTTTAGCTCAGACAGGATGGTATCAGCAAATTTTTTATCAACTGTACTGAAAAACTCATTGGCAGAGTTTACCGCTTCCACAGGATCCTCAAGGATTTTAGTGATGTCTGCGTTTGTGCTGTTTCTCTTTTTCATGTTGCAGATATCCTTAACACTTTGCCAAAGTTTCTTGGTGTTGATTTTACTTTCGGTTAGCAATTTGCGATTATACTCCTCATTTGATTTTTTTATGATATCGTTACAGTAATTTCTATAAGTTTTATTCAGTTTTGGGTTGCAATGTCGTCTTTATTTTTTCTGGAGTTGTAGTGTAGGCGGTCTCTTCTTCGGATGCATCTCAGTAGACCTGGAGTCATCCATGGCTTACGTAAGGCTTTTGAATTACGCACTTTGACCATTGAGCTGAAGTCTTTATTTTTTCTGTCATTAAGTTGATGAAACAATTTGTGCCAGCATTTACGCCTGGTTCGGCCATAATGGTGGACCAGTTTGTCTCGGAAATGCACGTTTTTAATGCCGGGTAGTCAATTTTATTGTTGAATTCGGGAGCAGTTTTGGTAACTGATGTTAGGGTGACACCGGCGATTACTGTATCATGGTCAGTATCGTCTGAATCACAAACGCCGACAACGGCTGATGACTTAGTTCTGAGTAACATATGGTCTAGGCAACTAGGGCCTCTAGTAGGAAGGTTGTGTCCAGGCATAAAGCCGCTGTACGCAGTAAGGTTGAGATACTCAATAGCCCTCCAGTCAACTGTGTTCACTTTGATATCAAGGTTTATGTCGCCGGTAATAAGGCAATTCTGTCCTTTGGCCAAGCCCATCACCTCTTCTAGTGACTCTAAAAAGTAGGAAATATCGTGAATGGATGGTGTGCGATACAATGCAATCACACTATAGTCCGATTCGATATCAATGAGCAGGCAATTAGCGTCCCGGAATTTTGGTTCACGCACCTGTACCGATAAACCACACTTCGATAGTACTACGATACCATCATTTTGATTTAAATATTTTTTGGAGAAGTGGCAGGAGAACTATTACACACATAATTTGCATCTAGGTAGTGTTATATTAATACAATACGTTACAATACGTTATATAGAAAACTACTGCCGTCTTCCTTCCTTTTCACTAAGGTTTTTTAAGTGAATGGGCTTAATAAACTAGCGCGCTTTACAATCAACGATTGCGTCACTGCTTGCCATCAGGCGGAATTGCGGTCAAGCGCTAGTTTATAATTATTAAAAAAATATATATACAACGTGTAACAAAAAGGGTATAAACATACCAAGGGCATGGCATCTTTAAATGATATCAAACGATATCGGAAGGGTTTTAACTCAAAATAAAATACTCAAAAAATTGGTACCAAATTTTCGGTTTCGTGTGTTTCTTAAAATAAAATCATAATAAACGTGGCAGCACGCTACATACGTTAATAACTACTCGTTACCCGTCACGTTACTTGCCAAAATCCGATAAATGTCTTCAATATCTCTGTGCAACTAGTATGATAGTAGCCTATCACAGGCGGCGTTTTTCCTCATAACTTCCTAACATAAAGAGATAGGATTAAAAACCCTTCCAATATCGTTTGATATCATGTAAAGATGCCATGCCCTTTTTATGTATATACCCTTTATGTTACACGTTGTATGTCTATACAACGTGTAACTCATATGACGTGGAGTTAGAGTATGTGCTTCATCTGCTGATGCCACTGCATAATAGATTATGATAAAACGATTAATTTGGACAAAACTAATCGATTGTTTATGTTCAAAGTAATTATTTCAGTGAATCCATGAGCGAGTATTTATTGAAAACCACCGTTTGTTTATGATAACAGTCATGGGAACAAGAACATCCAATAGTCATTAAAACTTTACTCAAACATCGTGTGCGTGTATGTAACGTGGCACGTCGCACGTGGCACGGCGCGCGGCGTCATGATGAACATTAAAACTTTACTCAAACATCGTGTGCGTGTATGTAACGTGGCACGTCGCACGTGGCACGGCGCGCGGCGTCATGATGAACATTAAAACTTTACTCAAACATCGTGTGCGTGTATGTAACGTGGCACGTCGCACGTGGCACGGCGCGCGACGTCATGATGAACATTAAAACTTTACTCAAACATCGTGTGCGTGTATGTAACGTGGCACGTCGCACGTGGCACGGCGCGCGGCGTCATGATGAACATTAAAACTTTACTCAAACATCGTGTGCGTGTATGTAACGTGGCACGTCGCACGTGGCACGGCGCGCGGCGTCATGATGAACATTAAAACTTTACTCAAACATCGTGTGCGTGTATGTAACGTGGCACGTCGCACGCCGCGCGGCGTCATGACGAACATTAAACTTTACTCAAACATCGTGCGTGTATGTAACGTGGCACGTCGCACGTGGCACGGCGCGCGGCGTCATGATGAACATTAAAACTTTACTCAAACATCGTGTGCGTGTATGTAACGTGGCACGTCGCACGCCGCGCGGCGTCATGATGAACATTAAAACTTTACTCAAACATCGTGTGCGTGTATGTAACGTGGCACGTCGCACGTGGCACGGCGCGCGGCGTCATGATGAACATTAAAACTTTACTCAAACATCGTGTGCGTGTATGTAACGTGGCACGTCGCACGTGGCACGGCGCGCGGCGTCATGATGAACATTAAAACTTTACTCAAACATCGTGTGCGTGTATGTAACGTGGCACGTCGCACG